>PVKB01004057.1:40365-129829 GCA_004027205.1 Ctenodactylus gundi
TCACGTCATTCGGACTCATCATATGGCCTGATTGGCCTTTGCAAATCAGGAACCAACACCCCACCCAGATGTAACCTAAAGGATATATAAACCGTGCCATTTTGGGGCTTGGGGTCTTCCTCTCATCAATGTTATAATAAACGATTGCTGCAGAAGGATCCTGGTGCCCGCGTGCGTTCTTGCTGGCGAGACGATCGCGCGGGTTACATATGCTAATAAAAATTGGGAATAATAAAGAGGCTTTTTGACAACGGATTCTAAACTACGAAAGATACACAGACAACTGTATTTCAAAGGCATTTAGAATCTTTTCTATGTGTTGACATTCCATTTAATAGGTTTGTTTCATTTTGATTTTCAGAAATGGATTTTTTTAAATTTAGCTTAATTTTCATTTTCATGTACATGATTTTTAAATCATGAATATTGGATTCAGAAAAGTTTGGCTTCTTTCTCCATTCTGCCTCTCTCCTACAGGTTATTACAGAGTTAAATGTTTTAATTTTTGTCCTGGTTATCCTCCAACTGTTTAAAAGTTGCAATAGGTATATGCCCCCCATTCCTTTTGTGTGAATAAAGGTAGCGTGTCCTACCCGTGCATTCCTCGCCTTGTGTTTCTCAAGGTGATTTCACAAGTGGGAAGAGCAGACACAAGCCACTTGTTCATCTTAAATGGATTTCACCTCAGTAAGGTTCGTCAGACAAAAGTAATAATTCATTAAAAGACATACAATGTCCTGAACACCCCGCAGTAAATTGTGGAGCTCTCGTTGCATCCATTTATCTACAAAAGCCTCTAACTTATCTGTCTTTATAGAAGAATAGTATTCCATTGTGTATGACATAATTTATGTATCCATTGTGTACACACAATTTATGTATCCATTGGTCTGCTGATGGATATTTTGATGTCTTCCACATTGAAAGTTGAGCTGCTATAAACAGGTGTATACATGTATCTCTGAAGGTTAAATTTGAATGGTTTCTCTAAATGAGAAAACAAGATCACAATTATTTCACAGAACTAATAATGGGAATTGGAGGGGTAGGGGAATGGGTAAGAGGGTTGAAAAGGGAGAGAGGAAAAATTTATGATTTTGCCACAATATGTGTAAGCACAAAATACTCAAGATCAATATAAACATTATGTATTGCATCTATACTTACTGATAAAATGGGATTTTCTTTAAATTTGGGAATTCTATTTAACCATGGACGATTTCAAACATATACTCAAGCACACAGAACAAAATAAAACATTCACATACATCCAGCATCAAAGATTGCTAACTCAGGGTCAACTTTATTTTGCTCATACACATATCTCCTCTCTGTTGACCACCTCTCCTCCCAATCTAGGACATGCCACAGTAAATTTTGGAACCCTTCCCAACCTCACTCCTTAGGTAACACCAGCCACGTGTGACCCTCATCCTGCTAGCAAGACTTCAGAATCAGCATTGGAATATATTACAGAGAGAGCTGTGTGTCTCCAAGTCTCTCTTATGAACATACTCAGGAGAGTGGAGGGACTTTGAGGCACTTGTGTGATGGTCCAAGTGCCAAACAAATATTAATCACATGACCCCTCTATATCAATGTCTCTAAAGACTTCTGGTGTTAGTGGTTTGTCCTCTCTCTCTCTCTCTCTCTCTCTCTCTGACACACAGGTCCTTTCCACTAGAGTTATTAGACTTTAAAATTCAATCTTAGCTGTTGAAATGCATTTGGGGAAAAACAGTGAGAACGTATCATTAACTTCCCGAAAAAAACTTGATTTAAAAAGGAATCATAGATAGATGATGATGAGAAATAGCAGGAAGAGTTTGCAAGGCACGGAGAGAATGGTGAGGAAGTTACAGAGCCCAACGAGAATAAGAACAGGAAGTTCAGGATGGTCAATAAGAAGCAGATGATAGACATTTAACTTCAAAGAAAGTAACCGAGCTCGTGACGGGCCATAATTTTTTCTTTGCATTCTAAAGCACACATATTGATGCCTGTGGTGTGGTAGAAACATCCTCTACAGACAACTTCCTGCACGCACACTGGCTCCATCCTTGGGAACTGCTGACCTCATCACAACTTTCAAATATTTATGGGTGGTTCAAGTACACAGCATTCTGTTCCTAACGGTGCCTGATGGTACAAACTCAGCTCCTTGGTTGAAAAGAAATAATATCTACTTAAAAATAGGTGACTGATGAATGTTTTCCAAAACAAATCCTCTGAATCACATTCAAAATTGTATCTTAGTCAAGTTATTTCTATACTTTGCTTAAGTCTACTCGCCCAATTGGGAGAACTAAAAAATGAGGAAAAAATAAAAGTGAATACAGACTACACAATTCATTTTTCTTTAAAGTACAACAACACTAATCTCAGAATATTAATTTCAAGGTAATCTTAGAATTTGAAGGAAAGAACAGAAACAAATATTCAGGTTTTCTTTTCTTTTCTTTCTTTCTTTTCCTTGAAAGAGGGAATCAAGCCAAGGGGCTTCACACTGAGATGCATCCAAGCCCCCATCTTTATTTTTGATTTTGAGACAGGAAATCACTAAGTTGCTGAGGGTGGGCTCAAATTTGGGATCCTCCTGCCTCAGCCTCCAAGTGCACTAGAATTACTGGCTTGTGCTACCAGGCATGGCTCTGTTCTCAGTGTTCTTTTCATCAAAAATACTGAGACTAATTGTACTAATTATACTATACACAGGCTTCGAGTCCATGAGTACACACAAATCCTCATGTCAGAAACAATAGGACTCACTTGGCAATTACAGATACCTGTCACCACCCTCGACCCTATATCACTTCTTTTTCTAGTTCTTTAAACCCTCTGATTATTCTAGCAATGAAACTACAATAACTTATAGTATGCGCCGTCCACTCCCAAATGCATAAGATCATTTTGAACACGTCTTTAAAATAAAATATAATGAATCTATATGTCTTGAGATACTGCAGTAGACCTGAGTGTCATTTGATGGAATAAATAACCCCCCAAAATACACAGGCCATTCACTATATAATTCTGACTTCCCACCTCAAGCCTTTGAGTGAATGCCATTAACCTCGGCAGACAAACCAACTCCTAGTCAAGGACGTCACAACCTGAGGTTATCAAAATGCACATGGATATGTTCAAGTCAAGCATATCTTTTAAAATCTGAAGTCACACATAGCAAAATCCTTCACATATCATTAACCCACGTACAGAAGAAGAAACCAGAATATTGTATGTGTGTATATGAATCAATCTGAAGAAAAGATGGGGCTATTGTCAGAAGCAGCTAAGACCAGTCAGTAGTGATTGAAACTGATGTATGCACATAACCACTAAATCACAAACAGAAAATAGGAAGCCACACAAAAGCCAATGTCACAGCTTGGCCAATCACCCGTTCCAATGGGAAGAAAACACGATTAATAGATGCATCTCACGTGAATGGTAAAACGGCATTTGAGTAATTAGGGTGTGACCTCTGGCTGCAGCACATAAAGTGGAGTGGCAATAGCAAGACAAAATCGGTCTCTTTTGGAACCGACTGAGCTCCGTGCAGAGAGGGGGAAAGACAGGAACTAGAGCCAGTGCCAGCGCCAAACCCCAGAGAAAGTTTAAATGAGAAAATAAATCTTGCAAATTAAATTGATAATGAAAAAGGAAAGTAGGGAGGGACAGTGGGGACTGCTAAACTCTAGACAGGTGAGATGAAGCCAGACACGAGCACTGGTGTGGATATCATTCTTTCCCAGAATGTGTGAGCTTCTCTGAGATGGCTCCAGAGAGACTTCCAACTCCCAAGATCCCCTTGCCTTCTTTTCTCCCATTCCCCTTCTTTCTCTGTAACCTCAAGTGACTTAAAGACCCAAGAACAGAGCTCAGATTTAATTAGATCCTAAAGTCCCCAAGGAATAATCCAGAGCCAGAGCTATTTGAGAAGTGTATATTTTAGAGTCCTAAGTAACTGTATTAATCATTTTGTATACTGGGACAAAAATACTCAAAACCCACAATTTAAGAAACAGAGTTTAATTTGGTTCATGGTTTATAGAGTATTTGGTCTATTTAGTCTATGATTCTTGGCTTCAAGGCAGAAATGGCATGGCAGAAGGCACGGTGGAGGAAAAATGTTCAACCCATGGCAGCCACAAACTGAGAGAGAGAGAGACAGGCAGACAGAGAGACAGAGAGAGAGAGAAAGAAGCCAAGGGCAAGCATTCACCCTTCCAAGTCACTCTCCAGTGTCCCACCTCCAACATTATTTCTTCTCTAGCAGCACGTTTATCTGCTGAACTTGCCAATGGACAAGTCCACTGGCAGCACATCTCCCCAAAGACCAATCACCTGCCAAACACAAGATACTCTGGAGAGCACCGTGGATGTAAATCTTTTTCCCCCATTTTATTGATATGTATACGTGCAAAATTGAAGGTTTACAATGGAGTTGAGCCTTTTATGCACATATGTATCTTGTCAAGGTGACAAGGGCTTTCCCACTCTCCTTTTGTCCCTCCCCCTACCCTACCCTCCCACCCTCCTCCCCTACCCGACCCCCCTGTTTCACTTTGTTTTTCGTTTTAAGTTCCATAAGAGCTGTGATCTGGGACTCTCATATCAGAGAGACCATTCGATGTTTCACCTTCTGCTTCTGACTCACTTCACTAAGCATGATGTTCTCAAGTTTCTTCCATTTGACTGTAAAAGCCTCCACATTGTTGGACTTTATTGATGCATAGTATTTCATTGTGTATAAATACCACAATTTGTGTATCCACTGGTCTGTTGACGGGTACTTTAGTAAATCTTAATGGTAACATTTGGGGTCAGTGTCTGTGTTATTGACCCAGGTCATTCACACTGAGCTATATCCCTGTCCCATTTTTCTTAGTTTTGATTTTTCAGACAAATTCTTACTAAACCCTATGTTGCCCGGGGCCAGGTCCAAACTTGCTATCCTCTTTCCTCAGCTGCACCAGTGGGCCAGGCTCCACTTACCAGTAACCTTTAAAGGTCATATCTAACTGGAGGCCCTGTGTTTACAGATGAAGAAATTGAGGCTCAACCAAATTCAGAGTTGTCAAGTCACAAATCGAATTAGCTGCAAACCAGCACATGGAACTGAAGCTCTCTGACACAGAAAGCTCCCTTAATCATACTCAGACAGCTCAGGCTTCTGGGGTTTTGCAGATGGCATTGGAGGCATTGGTCTCTTCTTGGATGACCCTCAGTGAGCACAGCTGTGCCCAGCTGTCCCCCTGTCCCCTGCATGGACACAGTCTTTGCAGGGGCACAAAATCACTGAGGAGCAATGTTGGGAACTGAAGCCAAAGATAGACCTTGAAAGCAGCAGCCTGATTGGCTGAGGCTGAGCAATGCCTTGCACGTGGGTGAGCCACAGGTGACGGTAAGACCACAGACATCTAGGCCTCACGCCCACACTCCCACTCAGGCAATCCGATCTCTTCCAGACTGGACCTTCCAAATCCCTTTTCTCTTCTTCCACAGCTCCATTCCCTTCCTTCCAACAGTTTTTTCTTTGCCATCTATGCCTCTCATTGGATTTTAATCACAAGACTCTCTTGATACTGTCACCAAATGAGAATCGACATTGTAAGTTCTAGAGTTGGGCAGCCTGGGCCCGTAATCGACTCTGCCAGTTACCAGCTGATAATCACAAGAGGTGCCTCACTCCTGGAAACTTCGGCTTTATTTTCTAGAAAATGGAAATAACAAGAAAGTGCTTACACAAGGCTTTGCATGGGGCGACAAGCAGAGGAAATCCCTCTTGCCTGAGATCCAAATTCACCCTCTGAGAGATTACGTGCAATGTGCTGGCTTTCCCCACAGACTGTATTTCCATGGAGACATTCAGTTTTCTAATGCTTAGATCTCTTGTCAATTGTACAGAATTTTTCTCCTGATCTCATAAAAATAAGCCAGCAAAAGGAAAATATGAGAGAGATAAACACGTCTCTTCTTTTCATGGATGTTAACAGGTGACCACAGGTCCTGGCCCTCCAGGCTGGAGTCCTGCTTCAAACTGCGGGTCATTGCCTCACACTCTGCAGTCTACTTGGCAACTCGGGGCCTCGGTACCCTCATGTGAACGACCCATAAAACACCCCGGACCGCCACGACCATCACATAATTCCTTTACAAAACCTCCCAGCCCACACCTTGGGCCTTCATCATGTTCTGTGATTGCACCGTCTTTGAAACTGTAGATGTTTACGTTCCACTCTTCAATCGTGAACCACTAGATCTTTCCAATTTTCTCCACCTCTCTCAGTCCTCACTGCTTTTTCTCTGCACTAACTCTACTCTTCCTCTGATGCTTCCATCTGTCTTTGTGATGGCTAATTTTATGTGTCAGCCTGGCTAAGCTATCATACCCAGACATGAATTCAAGCAATATTCTAGATATTTCTGTGAAAATGTTTTAGATGAATGAGATTCACATTAAAGACAAAAAGTAAAGAAGGTGATTCTTCATAATGTGAGTGGACCTTGTATAATCAGCTAAAAGACTTCATAGGAAAAAAGAATGACCTTTCTGGAAAAGGGAAGATTCTGCCAGCAGATTGCTATTAGTCTGGAACTGGGTCTCTAGGCTACCAGCCTGCCCTGCAGATTGTGGAATTGCCTGACTTCTACAACTACACAAGCCAGTGCTTTAAGGTAGGTCGGTCGGTCGGTCTGTCACTCTCTCTCTGTCTGTCTCTCTGTTTCTCTCTCTCTCTCTCTCTCTCTCTCTCTCTCTCTCTCTCTCTCTCTCTCTCTCTCTCTCTCTCCCCACCATTCCAAGATGGGCAGAGAAGCAGGACACCAAGGCTTATACAGAACGCAGCTGTATACCCTACCACACCACATGCTGTCAGTTTTGTTTCTCTGTAGAACTTTGACTAACACAATCCCCCATAAACTAAACTCTCTGCACTTTGCTCCTCTGCATACACAGTACTCTCTCCTCCCCTCTTCCGTGCTTTATCCAGCCCTGATGTGTCCCCATCCTAATGTCTTCCCACCACAGTAACTCCCTGAGCTTGACCGCAGGATCGACCTAAGTATCTATGTAACTATGCCCTTAGCATTCAAAACTGGGCAGCTGTGCGTGGCTGGAGAAAACCAAGCTTCAGGGGGCACATGTGTTCTTAGCTTCATCTGAGCTCACCATACCTCACTATGTCAGGAATCTTGCCCAGGAGGCGCTACTCTCCTTCTGTGTGTGTGTGTGTGTGTGTGTGTGTGTGTGTGTGTGTGTGTGTCTTTTTGTTCTCAGAAAACCCGACCTTTTTGCACACAAAGGGCCCTTCTACAGACTGAGGCTCACATCCAAATTTACTTCCTCTGCCTTCCTACTTCTGTGTCTCTTCAAGGCCAACTGTGACCAGGATCCCTTTGTTCCTCCCATCATGCCCCCTTCTTTGCACAGTCAAATGTCTGGGAGGGGGATCTGCCATTGCTTCTTCTCAACTCCTTTCGTTTCTTTCCAAAACCAACAGCTCTGGTCAGGGAAACAGGTGATCTCCTCTTTCGGGTGAATTGATGATACCCCTTATTTATTGTTAATTCTGCATGAAGTGGAATTTTTTGGCATTTTATCCTGCCAATGTCTTTCCTTTTTTCTTTCTCTCCCTGCCCCTGCCCTCCCTCCTCTCTTGCTCCCTCCTTCCCTCTCTCTTCCTTCCCTCTCCCCTTCCTCTATTTCTTCCCTCCTTCCTCTTCCCTCTCTTACCTTCCTCCTCCCCTTCTACCCCTTCATTTTCCTTTGTATTTAGTTTTCCCGGGCTCCTTTAGGAGTGTATTTCTGCTCTGCTCATGTTGCAGAGGAAGTGACCACACAGCTTGTATGAGACGGTGCCTGTGTTTGAGTGTACGCAGTCTGATCACAGAGGCGACATCTTCAACAGCCAGCCACAGCCTTCCGTCTCTTCCTCTGCTCTCCTCCTGTGGCTCTGGCTCTGTGAACTGGCCTTGGTTTGACATGCAACTTTCAGGTCACCCCTGGCTCAGATAACATAGGTAGGCTCACTATTTCCATAAGGCCACTGTACATATGCCTATTAAAAAAAATGAATAAGTATGCTGCTGGATTTGCTACCTGGGCCCCAGATGTTTACTATGTTTCCAGGGAAAGAGAACAGAGGAGGGGGAGTAGATGGGTAGAGAGGGGAGGGGAGAAAGAGAGGAGAAAGGGAGGAGAGGGGAAGAGAGGGAAGAAGAAAGGAGAAGAAGGCAGAGAAGGGGAGGGGAGGGAAGGAATGACTCACGGAGAATCTTCCTGGAATACAGGCAAAAGACAACCAATTTCTACACTTGAATTTAAAGTTCAAGTTCTGTTCTTATGGTAGAATATGCAAGGTTCCATGGGTTTGCCACATGACAAAAGACTCCAATGCAAAACTTGATGCAATGTTCTAGGTAGAATGAGACAGAAGGAATGGATTTCATGAATATATGCCTGTTAAAACCAAAACATAGCTTCTTGTTGATAAAAAATGTCTTTTAAAAATTATGCCATAGCTAAATATATACTTTAGTCAGCTGAGATGGATTAAATATGTAAAGACTAAGAAGTTTTTCAATTGCAAACTAAGAAACTGAGAACACTCATATGCAAATCCAATGTCGGGATGCCCATGTGGAAGGGTGTGGTTTCACAGAAGCAAGGAGGCAGATCAATTTCATTCTCATTTGGAGAAATTTCAATATCTACCTGTCATCTTGGACAGGAAGACTTTAAAAAAACATATCACTGTGAACTTAATTAATTTATGTATTTGTCCTGACATACGATTTGAAAATCTATTTCTAATATGACATTGATTTTTATTTTACCTTTTCTTATTTGAGGGTATAAAGACATAACTGTTTTTTACCATAAGAGTTTTGTAGCTCTTGGAATAACATTCCACAACTTTCCACAAATTTGCTGACGTAAATACAAGTTTTCTCTCCTGAAACTGATATTTCCCAGCCTGCTCCCAACTCATGACGACTCTGGCATATTGTAATAAAGCTATTGGCCCTGGGGGCATCTTTGCATTGCTCCAACAATTTCTCTCTTCCATCTCTCTCTCTCTCTCTCTGTTATTGAAAAAAATTATTATTAAATACTTAAAATATTCAGGGTTCTAAAATGGAGACAAGTTTTCAATATGAGAGATTAATAATAACAATAAGAAATACAAAATGGAAGATTGGAGTTTGAGTCCAAATAAAAATTTCATTTGCAGAATACAAGTCAAATACAATCTCCTTTGAACTGCGTCTTTCTGATTTATGGACGCAGCATTGTGGATGGTGCCCTAGTGGTTTTCGCTTCCTGTTTCCCTCCTGTCATACCTGCAGCCACTTCTGGACAAATGCCCTAACACTTGAGTCTTTATTCTAAAGATCGACTGTAGATCTCTGGAAGGATCATTGTTTGTAAGCTTTTTCTGAAAGGAGTCAGATACAAATATAACAGAAAGATATAATTTTAAGACATTGTTGACTTGGAGGTATGTTTCCTAAAGCTACTGAGAAGAGGTTCAAGTGCTGTACTTATGACTAAGAGCATTCCTTTTACATATTTATACAAAATATCGGATATGTGCCCTGATCTCTGTGCATGCACAGATCTACGCATCGTAAACCAGGAGACATGTCACCAGATTATTGTATTTTGGATGTGAAATAAGTCCATCACTGAAGAGTTCCTGTATTCTGTAACAGAATTATTCATGTCTACCCTAAATCGCATTAGCAATGAGCAGGAAATGTCTATCTCCCAGGAATTTATAGACTTAATTAAGAAAAGAACATACTTTTTAATAAAGACAGATACATAGTGCACATCTTCGCCAGTAGCATTTGGACAGTCACACGTGTCAAGGGTATAATTTGGAACAAAGGCCAACACATAAATTGTGAAACAGAATGAAAAATATACGGTTGAGTTTGAAATTTGGTTCATTAAGGTTATACAAACCATACAAAATAATCCCCGGAGACTCTTGGACATAATGCTACTGCAGATGTCACTGAAAATAAATAAGACCCCAGAGATGCTTTGGGGGCTATTTGGAAAGTGATGGGGCAGGGTGGGTGTTAAGCAAATGACTCGCCCGTGATTAGCAGGCCCTGAGTTGGAAGTGATGCACTGAGGCTTATTTAGCAAGCATGCCTCAGAGACATGTGGACAGTGACTCCAAAAAGAAGCACAGGAGGATGAGGAACTTTGGTGCACATCCTGGAAAAGACTATTAGTGCACATAAGGAAACTGTCAATGAAATATGCCAAGTTGAGAATTGGACACAGCCATGAGCTCTGCCTGCCAAACTAAACATTTCAATAATATCCAGTTACATGCTGCTCTTTGCACAATGGGCATATATGACACCCCTGTCCCAGGAGTGACAACAGATGTGGAGTAATCTGCACATGTACTTTCCCACCTGGTCCTCAGTGATGAGATTTGATGCTCACCTGTGAAAGGTTCTATGGAAAACACCCCAACATTAGCAAGCAAACCGGTAGTTTGAGAGACAAAACGTACTGTGATCAATAACAAAAGATTGAATCAATTAATTAAGTATTCTATCATTGTTCTCACTTAGGAGAAATTATATGTAAAAAATAATCCTAAGCCAAGGATCCCATCAGCTGCATGGACTCCTTCTAACCCACCACTGAAAGATGGTTCTTGCTAGCTTCCCACATCCCTGAACATGAGCAAGAGGGAAGGAAGCCAATGGAAGACTATATGTGTGCCACCAGTCAAGAATTCCGGTGGGATCTTGATATCTCAGATCTGAACTTCCTCAATGTCAACACATTGATCTGTGTTCTTTATGCTAAATGAGGAAGCCTGCAGTTTTAAAACAAGGGGAATGAGACTGCATCATAAGGACCTGGGTTTTGCTCAGCCTAGAAACAAGGATAAAGAAGCTCATGGAGGTGATTTGTCCTTAGTAAAGCTTCCTTCTATGGGCTGTCCTGGTCATTTTGTTGTTTGACATAGGACCACGCATCATTTTTTTTCCCTGTTCTGGTCTGAAACATGGGAAGACGAATGAGGTGCACTGAGGAACCCAGGCTCCTGGGCCAGGGAGCTGTCGTGGTGATTAGGAAAAAGGAAGGAACGAAGGAAGAAGCCAGGGGTTGGTGGCAGCATCTGGGTGTTTCTGTCAGGTTTCAGATCCCAGTGGATGTCCCCTGCTTCCATCATCCTCTATTGGACAGCGCTTGTCCTGGTTCTGGTTCCAAGTGGGCAATGCCAGCCTCAAGCTCTGGAAAAGCCACTTGGTCATTATCTTTTCAGCTCTAGGAGTTGGAACGTCGTCCAGAGGCTGCTGAATTGCGTTGCCTCATCATCGCCCGTTTGGCTGCTCGGCTTTTCCATCACCTGTAACCAATTTCCCGTAATGACTTCCCAGTTTCAGATGCCTGGAGGAAGGTCTAGTTTTCTGACTGGGCACTGACTCAGAAGACAATTTAGGTCCAGAACTAAGGTGTTATTTTTTCCCTACTGTCATAACACAGTCGAAAATAAGATGACATACTATAGGCAGGGGTGTCACCCAGACAGTACAGAAAAAGTATTCAACATGTTTAAATCGATACAAAAATATTGACAAATATAGAATGTTTATATTTATGATCTTTATATATTTTCTACTGTCAGTAAATATTGCAAGATACTAAAACACGTCGAAGATACCTAATATCTATGTAATGACTGTGTGCATCAATTTGGCTTTCTGGGCCAATGAATACCCAGAAAACCAGCAAAATATTGCTTCAGTGAGAATGGTTTCAGAAAAGAGATTTGAGTCTGGACAATAATGAACATCTGCCTTCAGCATTGTAAGCAGGCAGGAAGTGTCCAAATGACTTGAGACCGGGACAAAAGGAGAGAGGAGCGGGGAAATTCCTCTGGCTTTTTGAGTGGAAGCTCTCTTCCTTTGGACTCCCGACCACCTGATTCTCAAGCCTGCGGATTCTGTCTGAACTGTGCCACTGCCTTTCTAACTCTCCAGCTTACAGATGGTGAACTGCGGGACTCCTCTGACTCCACAAATGCACAAGCCAGTTCCTAGGATTTGCATATGCATAATCTGGTTCTGCTTTTCCTGGAGAATCCTGACTGATGCAATTTATGAAATGTGATTAAAAAATAGAGCGATTGTTCAATTGTTTTTAAACTTACCTAAAAAATATAGTGTCACTAATCCCCCTCAAAATATTTCTGCTTCCTTTGGACACATTTATGCCATCATTCTTGCTACTTTCTGAAGCAGTTCTGGAAGTCCTCTTTCGTGTCTTCATGTGGCGTAACCAAGAATGCTGTGGCCAAGTGTCATCCAATGAAAAGGCAAAAACGTGACTGTGTGCCCTCTTCTATCTTACCCAACGGATCTGCCACCATGGGGCTGCCAGCTCTTCCCCAAAGTCCAGTGAACAAGAAAGGGGAACCTTCAGGACACAACACCAACATACACAGGTATACATTATATCTCCATGCAGCACAACTAAACACATAAAAGAGGACTTCCCAAAGGGATTCAGAACATGGCTAGAGTGGTGGGTTAAGCACGTTCACGGTGAGCAGGAGCATTTTAGGGGCACTAATGGCAATGCATCTTATACTGTCACAACTTTGTTTAATTTCACATTCACCATCTACTTAATCACCTCCTAAATTTTCTTTGGATATCCAATCTTTTATCTTCCTACCCATTCTCCTCCCCCTGTTATCCTTTATTTCTTTGACTTCCAGATTGCTTTACTCTATTTGAAATTATATAAATCCAATCTCTACCTATTCTTTCAATAGATAAATATACACTCTTCTCCTGGCCACCACGTCTTCCTCTTCATTCCTGAAGATTCATTCTTTACTGTCCAATGACAATTCACTTCACAATTTTGCATCCAATTTAGAATTCTTCCTAGCATGGTCAATATATTTTCACGTCATCTGATTCTGAGGGTCGCATAATATTCTATTGTGAAGAGGGATTGCAATTTACTTAGGCAAATGACCTACTACTGCTGACTGGATCGATACTGTTCTGCTACTATTTAGTGTCCATTTGGATTAACTAGTAGTGCCTGTAGTGCTATGGGTTTGGAGGCAGTAGTTTAAAAATATCAAAGACAGTCATTAGCTAAATGTTTAACTATTAAAATTAACATGTCATTGTGTTGTGTGTAATACTTTGGAAAATAATATTTCAAATAACATGGTGGTTTCAGACCTACCTCATTCATTCAATCTTTTAGGATGTGTTATCTCAACTTTGAAAGAGGATAATGACACTCTCACATACTTACATCACTTTCTTTTCCATGAATTGCCTGTTTATGTTGCTTTTTAAAGTCAAGGCTTTTTGTTACTAATTTTACTCCATTTTCTACCTGTGTTATATAATAGAACTTTCTGTGACGAGGGAATTGTCCCATAACTACACCAATATAGTAAGCAGTGGTTTAACCCAGCTACTATTCACTTGAAATATAACCAGAAATGATGCATACTTTATTATTATTTGGTGCTAGAGATTAAACTCAGGGCTTTCCACATACTAAGAACATGCTCTGCCATTGAGTTACATCTCTAAATAGATTTTTATTCCACTTCAACTAACTAAAATATAAATTTTAATAACCCTATATGTCTAACAGCTACCATATCGGACAATGGAGCTTTAGATATTAAGGAAATTAAGTCTTTGTCATTGGAAAGATAGAGTTAACATTTGGTCTATAGCTTTTCTTCTTAGTCTTGGGCTTTAGCCAAATCCTTCCTGCAACATTAACTTAAGTAGAGAAGTGAACTGGATCTAAGATGAATCGACTTCCTGCTGGTATGTTTTGTTCTGAGCTAAGAATCTTTTCCTACTTGTCAAGTTTATTGAGTAACCTACAGTCTTCCAGACTTTGCTGGAAAAGAAACTACACGGGGGCTTTTTAAAAAAAATCCTTATACCCTGGATCCCACTTTAAGACAGTCTCCATGGGCTTCAAAAGTAGATGGACAGTGAAAGTCTAGAACAACAGACACGAGCTGGAGTCAGTGAGTAGCCAGAGAAGAGTAACATACAGCTTCTCTGAAGAACAAAGTTGGCAAGTGTCCTCAGGAGTTACGTGACCACAAGGGCGCAAGAGCCGACAGACCCTGACCCTGCTAGTCGTCCTTCTCTGTGGTGGTCCCATGCACGTAGGCCTGTCCATTGCGACTACGTCTCAAATGGAGTCACTGAGACACTGAGAAGCACTTCGGCACCCCACACCACTGCCGCGCTGTTTCTGGACACGCTATGCCGCTGCCTGTCTTTGTGATTTCTTAAATCCAAGTGAGCTTGCAGCTCCATGAAATCTGTTCAATCAAGGTCAGTCAGAACGTCAATTTTAACCCAGGATGCTGCTTCAGGAGAATCAAAGAGGGCATTGCTATCACAAAGACTAGCACAGTTCCCCCTTTATACTCTAGCTTGGAATGTCTTCTGTGCAATTTTTTATACAGCTTTCCAAATATCATCTAATTTTTTTGTTCTCCCTGTAGCACCTAGGGTTAGTTCTCTTGGTTACAAAGAAAAGTCTAATATTGCATGTTAACTTTATCCTGCACTGTATTTTCTTTTAGTACTTTTTTCTGTCTCTGAATTATTTTAAACATTTATTAATCAGTAATTTATTTTGATATATAAAAGTTATTTGTCATCTCAGAAAGCTATAAACTTGCCAAGGTTCCTATTGACTAATTCACATTTTCTCCTCTATTTTCAAAGTTATAGCTATTGTACCCAAATCTTCAAGTGTACTTGCACTCTGTAATGCATGTTCTATTAATTCTTTACTATTTTTAATGTACCAATGTCAATGTACTTAATTAAAATATGCACAAAAGTTTTCTAACGTGAAAATTTACCTCACTCCTATTCCTTTTATAACTAGCTTATCTATTTTTCACATAATTTTTTGTGTTTAAAATCTAAAATGATGTCATTTTTGATTTTAGATAGAACAAGTAGACTTATAAATTCAGCTTCCTCTTCCAAAATAGATCTGTCTTTGCATTTAATCAAATCTTCTTTCATTTCTTTTAGTAATTCTAAATATTTCTTTTTTAGTATCACATGTTTAGGTTTTTTTCATTGATATGTATCCATTTGTTACTTCAAATAAAAGCAGAGCAGATATTATTTTTGTATTATCAACATACTTATTTACATATTTGTCTAAATTAAAAACTCAAAGACTAATTTTGCCATTGGACATATTACTGAATTATTTTTTTAAAAATGATTGATTAAGCTGCCTCCATTTGCCTACAAAAGCCACCGACCTATCTGACTTTATAGATGCATAGTATTCCATTGTGTATAAATACCACAATTTGTGTAGCCATTGGTCTGTTGATGGGTATTTGGCTGTCTTCCACATTTTAGCTATTGTTAGTTGTGCTGATATGAACTTGGGGATACATGTATCTCTGTTATGTGTTTTTAATTCTTTGGGGAATATTCCCAGAAGAGGTATCACTGGATCAAAAGGGATGCAGAAAGTGAAATATCGAATCGTTTTTCTGATATGAGAAACTGAGATCACAATTATCTCATGGAACTTAATGTGGAAAACAATAGGAACTGGGGCAGGAGGGTAGGATTGGGGGGAGGGGCAATGGGAGAGACGGCAAGATCTTGTAACCTTGCCAAGATATGTATGTGCACAAAATGCTCAAGATCTCTGTAAACCTCAAATTTTGCACTTATACATACCAATAAAATGGGGACAAAATTGACTGAAATGATTTGGGGTATTTTAAGAATATAATTACACAATAGGTCATAATCTTAGCTTTAGCTTTCTAGTTTTATGTATTTTCTATCTAAGCACTTCTCTGATTAAATTATGCTGTGATAATTTCAAACTTTCAATATGAAAATTTAGGAAAGCAAGCTAAGGTAATAGTCTTGCCTGGGTCAAACAATACAATAAATACACACCCAACGGGACAGAAACGTTTCCAAGAAAGCAAAAGGACAAATGTGAAAGAAAAAAATGCAGAGAGAGATCTGAGACGCCATATCACCGCAGTGACAAGAGGGAACAGAAAGAGGGGAGGAAGGGCTATGCTATTGTCACTAAGTTGTCACACAGTCAAGTGAGACATAATTCGTAACATGTTTTGAAAACATGCTGTTCTCTGGCCAATGGCTGGCACTTGACCTTGATGGGAGTGTGTGCTTTGAGGAGGAACCGTATTGAGCCTCCTGCCAGCTCCAGTGGTTTCCTTTCATCAAGTTCTATTTTCTGGCTTAGAGAAAGATTAATTTGAAGATGATAAAGCAACATCACAATTATCATACTCTGTTCTATATGTCTACATATAGCTCGAAGAAGTTTGTGGAAATTTTCTTGTATATTATATATAAGTATAAAATTCCAATATGTATTACCTCAAAGAATTTTTTGAGAAGGAACTGATAGGACGCGCTACAGGGGTAAAGTGAAGCACACTGCTTGTTCGACAAGGCGTCCAGCAAGTTAACTGGGCTGATTCATGTTTGATGCCATATTGAAAACCCCAATGCCTTTGACTGTGAATGTCTTGTCAGACATACGGTGTCCAGATACCTTCTATTGTCATGAAGCAGCCTCCTCACTCTCCTAGTTGTTGACTTTGTTATGCAGTAAGTTTTTCTTTGATATAGCCCCATTTACCTCCTTTTTAATTTTGGTACCAATGCTTTCAATGTCGTACTAAACCTATCATTTATTAGCAAGAATAATGTCATGAAGTTTCTCACTATGTTTTCTAACTTTTTTTAGCTTCAAGTCTTCACATATAAGTTATTAGTCAATTTTAAGTTGATTTTTATTTCATTATTTCACAAGTTGATATCCAGTTTCCCAAGTACTACCTGTTGAATACTGTGTATTCTTGATGCCCCTATGGAAGATCAGCTGGTTACAAACACGTGGGCTTACTTCTATTCCATTTCTTAGGTCTAATGTCTGACTTTATACCACAACCGTACTGTTTCAGTGACTGGAGCTTTGCAATCTGTTTAGAAATCAGGATGTAAAATGAAGTCCGTTTTGGTTAACAAGGGTCCTCTCTGGTTCTAAATACATTTCTGAATTTGTTTCTATTTGTTTTCCAAAGCACTGGGGATCTTTACAGGAATAACGCTTAATCTGTAGATTGCTTTAGGTAGTGTGCTCATTTTAACAATATTAAATATTCTAATCTATGAATACAAAGTCTCTCTTTTCATTTGAGTCTCCATTTCCTTCAGCAATGCTTTATAGCTTTTTCTCCTCTACTGGAATGTATTTCTAAGTCTTTTTTGTTTCCTTCATTTCTTGGGAGGGAGAGCAGGAACACAGTGCCCTACTCCCATAAATCAAGTAGGCAGTTTCCCGTAGCTGGGAAACTCCTAGGAGTCCGCCCATCCAAAGTGCCATGGGTCAGCCTCACCAGAGGAAAACCACCTTCGTGGCTTCCTGGTGTGTTCCCTGCCAGCTAAATATTCTAAGTATTCTTTTTTATCTCTTCTAAATTAGATATTCTAATATTTCCTTCTTGAATAATTTATTGTTCATATATAGAAACTAAATACATAATAAAATGGAAAAACATATATAAAGATCTCCATCAACTCAATAGCACAGAAAAAGCCCACAGGCATATAAAAGGTGCTCAACATCACCGATCACCAAGGAAATGCAAATAAAAAACCATAGTAAGATAACAACTCACACCTGTTAGGATGTCAGTTACTACGAAAAGAAAACAAACTGGGGAACATGATTGTTGGGGGTTACATAGACATTAGACCCCTCGTATGTTATTAGTTTTGGGCGGTTGTTCGGAGAATTCAAAGAATTCAAAATGATGTAGCCATGGATAGTACAATGTCTTAGTTACTTATTTGTTCCTGGGAAGAATACCTGAAATCTACAACTTAAGGGAGGAAAAGTTTATTTCAGCTCACAAATTTCAGAATGTCTCAGTCCATCCATGGGTGACCAGCCATGGTGGAAGCACCAGCAGAGGCCTAGTGGGAAAAAGCTGCTCACAGCATTGCAACAGGAAGCAGAATGAATGAGAAAGGGCAGAGCTAGCCTATATCCTTCCAGGTCATGTCTTGGTGATTGGCCCCTTCCAATCAGGCCCCACTTCTTAAAAGCATATAGAATCCATATGTACTCCACAATATCCAAATACAAAAAGGTTTGGGGGGGCCATTCCAGATCCAAACCACAACATATAGGGCTTCTTGAAAACATGAAAGTATCAAGTGGCCCAGCAATCCTAGTCCTGGTTATTTATATATCCAAAAGAATGAAAATGAGGATCCTGAAAAGATACTAGCACTCCTGTGTTCATCTTCCCAGTACTCAGAGGAGACAAGAAGTGGAAAACACCTCAAGGCCCACAGACAGAGGATTGGATAAAGAAAAAGTGTTATGTACTCACATAGGCAGCTTTTATAAAAAGGAAGGAAATTATGCCTGTGTAGGACCACACAGATGGACCTGGAGGAGATTACAGTAAGTGGAATAAGCCAGCCATGGAAGCACAAAATCTGCTGGATCCCACTTAGATGTGGAATTTAAAACAGTGAATCACATAGAAACAGGGAGTAGAGTGGCAGATGCCAGGAAGAGGAAGGATGGTGAGATACAGGAAACCACTCGACAGGTATAAAGTCCCATATATACAAGATGCTTAAGTCCTAGGGTGCTGCTATGCAACAGAGGGCCTATCACTAACAACACTGCATCTGTCTGCTTGAGAGTATTTTAAGACGGTAAATTTCATGTTAAGTGCTCTTACCCCAATTTTTTTAATGCAACCAGCTTTTAACCGTACACTAGTAGGTGCATCATTTTCCAAAGGTAGAGAACACAAAGAGAAAAATAAACAAGAGACATTCTGAAGATACAGGCTCACAATGTAGACTTTAATTAAAAATATCTGCCTGGGATTGGCGCCTTGAAAGGCGGCGGCAGCTTAAGGCACTCCCGAGGCACTTGCCAAGTACTGAGGCAAGGATTGTGATGCATTAAGCTTGACAGTTTGACACGTTGACACACAGAGCCTTAGCACTGTTGTACTTTATATCACTGCAGATGCTCTGGTAGGCTTAAGTCGCAAGAATAAAGGCTCAACACAGGGAGATGTCTAGGGGAAATGCCACTTGCAAGGAAGGAGACGCTACCCAGCTTACTGCAGGTCCCCTTACAGTTCTGCCTCCCTAGGGTTTTGGTTAAACGCCTCACAGCACTCATCTAGTTGACTTGAAATAAATATATGCTGAGATCTTTGCAAGTAGTGCTACTGTCCTGCCTGGCTTAGGACGGCATCGACAATTAATCATTCACAGTGATAATAATGGTCAGGATATTTGATGACAGGCAATACTTCTCTCTAATGGACTACACAACGTCATTAGGTATCCATGTCTTTCTCTAGCCAAACCCAGAACCATGAACTCAGACACTTGTAGTTAAAAAGCAAAAACAAATGTACTAACTTGGGAAACACAGTAAGAGTTCTGTTGGAAAATCAGATGCACCTGAATCCATTTTTTTGAAATGTGCTATGCACATGCAACACTTCCATATCTACCTACATAATTTATAAGATTGGTTGTCACTCCATGCCTGGCCATTTATCCTATAAAGAAACATGTTTTGTTGATGTTTTATTGGAGAGAATTTGGCTGTAAAGTTCCTGAACATGTTGATCTACCCAAAATAACTTCAAAAATGTAGGTTTCAGGGTGTTTCAGTGATTGTTCTTAAATGAGTGAAAATTGTGCCTTATACTTACTTTTTCAATCATTTACAATGAAACGACTGAGAGGAGTCTTTTCTATCGTAGATGTTGAGCTATTTTATTTTGTCTTCCATTTAAGAAGAGCAATTTTCGTGACTTGCATTTTCTACATTTCCATGAAATATTTATTCACTACCCAGCAGAGTTCTTTGTATACATTATATTTTATGAACATGACACTATAAATTTAACCTGAAGAAATGTTTTCGTGTACTTTTTCACAAATATATCGTGTACTTATCAAGTTTACATTTTTATTAAATGACCTGCATAGATAACAAATAAATGACTCTTCCTTCTTACTCTTAACTTGTAGGAAGCCAATGAGCTTTTTACTAATTCTTTTAGGTGTGTAGACAGCATGGTTCTTCTTGGTGTTGGACATGAATCAGACGAGAGGAGAATGAAGGTCCCATTCATTCATTCTCAGTCCACGCTGAGTGTGTATGGTGTTTGTTTCTGAACTGACTGACCATGCTTGTCTTTATTTTCTCTGTCACCTACCTGCACAGTGCCTTTTGTGTTGCCTAATTTTCTTTCTTAGTCTTATTTATAGAATCTGAAGCAAACTGGAATGTTCTCTTTCCCCCCATTTTATTGATGTGTATAAGTGCAAAATCTAAGGTTTAGCATTTTGTGCACCTATGTACCTTGTCAAGGTGACAGGAATTTCCCTCTCTCCTGTTGTCCCTCCCCCTACTCACCCCTCCCTCCCTCCGTACCCACTCTGCCCCCTGGTTCACTTTGTTTTTCATTTTAGCAAAGTGGCATACTTGGTCCACATTCCATATCATGTAGAAAAACTGATCTCCCCCCCAAAAAATGAAAAAGAAAATATAAGCAAGCTAGAAAATGTGTGTTTGTAAAATGGGACAAAACATGGGCGAGTCCTCACTGTGCCCCTGGCTTCAAGACTGCTCTTTGTCAAAAAAAAAAAAAAATCAAATTGAAGTGATTTTTGTTCCGCCAAGTGGAGAAGTCAAGATCTGGGACATGATTTGCTATTTTCCTGTTTTGGTAACTATAAATTGACTGGATGAGAACTTCCTTCAGAGGGAATCAAAAGGACTATGGGGCAGACTGGTCCTTCACAGCCTGAGAGGAACGGAGCTCCCAATGAACACATAAATACAGTCATGCAAGCATAGGCAGTTACGTAAGAATAAATGCATCAATACATTCAGTGGTTGAAATACAAATATAAACATTTATTAATGCATAGAAAGCTTGCCTTTAGTTTTAGGGTCACTTTATCTATGGCAAAACTTTAGCTGTGCTATGTATGGACATAGTTCCTATTGTACCATCTCAATTTTGATCTTTACTTTGAAAGTTATCCATAGATTTTGTCACATTCAAAATTACCATCTAGTACTTCCCATCAGACAAGAAGTCTCTCTGGATCTTAGTTCCCCAGCACCACAGAAACCGGGCTTGGTGACGCACGCCTGTAATCCCAGCACTCAGGAGGCTGAGGAAAGAGCACTGCCGTGATTCCAAGGCCAGCCTGGCCTCAATAGTGAGTCCAGGACCAGCCTGGGCTGCAGAGGAAGATCCTGTCTCAAAAATAATAATAATAATAATAATAATAATAATAATAATAAGATGCAAAAGATAAAAAAATCTCTTCTATTAAAAACATTCAAAATGTATAGGGGAAAGAAAAGCATGTCATCCTAACTCCAAGCCAATTAAACCAGCACAAATACAGAGACACAAACGAAGAGGTGGTAATGAGAGCTGAGAGGACTAACTTTTCATCAGTGTATGCATTTCATTCACTCATTTGTTCAACCTACAGATATTTATTATTTATCTACGACATGCCAGCTACTGTGGACTACTTTAAGGATGCTGGGGTGAAAGGTTGGAAGATACAGTCTTTGCCTTCACGGGGAACTGATGCTCAAAGGGAAAGACAGTGAGTAACTCAACAAATTACAACATAGCCTAAAAACCGCATTTCCTTCACAGTACTGTGATAGATGGCAAGACCTTAGCATCACTGGTTTGGATTAATAAGAATATCATTCATGCCACGATTTCACTCGGAATAACTCATAGAAGTAGGCAGAAGAGACGAGTGGCCCAAGCCTGATGGATGAAAACATAGCCATTTTCATGGTTGCTCTAATACTTTTTTTAAAATGTTAAACACATACATTTTAATTAACATCACTAACTAGTTGGAGGCATTAGCCCCTACTTATCTAGTTTGATTTTTATGGCCCTCATTTTTCTTTCTTTTTCTCCATTTTTATTAGCATGGATAGGCACTACACAATTATTACATTAAATGTGAGAATTCTGTGCACTTACATATTGCAAGAATGTCTCATTCCCTCTGGCCCTCGTATCTCCTCCCTCATTCCCCTGACTCCCAACATCTCGTTTATTTGACTCTATTATTTAGTTGAAAATCCAATGCTTAAATGAAGAAAACACTAAAGTATAATCCAAATACCCAGTTAAAAGAAATACCTCATTGAGCTTTCATTGTTATTGACTCTTAATTACTGTTTATTTCATGCTTAGTTTCGATGGTTCTCATGGAATTAACTCAACTGTAATAATCCAGTTGGCTTATATTTTTCACTCTGACACATATCTTCAACTTGATTGTGATTTCAAAACAGATAATTATTAGCAACTTTTTCCAGCGCACTGTTCTTTCTAGAGCAAGAGTACGGTTTCTTCTCAACTCAACTTATACCAGTTGACTCAGAATGGCCACCAAGCATTTTACGGATACAAAGGTGAGTGAAGCACAGTCCATTCCTTCGATGAGATTGTAATGTATTACCAAGTTTCAGAAAGTTTAAAAAAAGAGGCTATTGACAGATCAAAAGAAATCATCACTGTGTGCCAGATACACTTCCAAATTTTCTGTGTGCTGAGGACACTGCTTCATTAAGTCACATTAAGTCACTCATTTTCTCTTATTCTAGCAGCTCAGTCAGAGACACATCGGGTTTTGATTGTAGTATGTTGTCCCTAGACCACAGAAGAGCCAAATACCTTTCTACACTAACAAAGAATTCCTTGATCTCCTTATGACCGAGTAACTTCCATTAGCTTCCTTCTCCCATCAACTGCTGACACACCATCAGTCACCTACAAAAACCTCCCTATTTTACTATAACCTGCTTCCAACCCAGTCTCTCTTATAGAGGATGCACTGCTGTTCACAGCACACAGCATTTTCCATGCTTTTAAGAGACTAGGAAAAGCCATATGTAAATCATACACATGATGGCAACTGTAGCTCCATACTTAAGTCTCCACACTCAACAGACACAGTTTCCAAAATCCCATAACCATCAAGATAGAATAAATAAATATCTCCGGCTAGTTTTAGTTTAAGTCAACATAAAATTACCATGCTTTTTTGTTTGTTTGCTTGCTTGCTTTTTGAAGCAGTCTTTCTCTGTGGTTCAGGCTGGATTTGAATTCGCTATGTAGCCCACACTGGCTTCAAACTCACATCAATCCTCCGGCCTCAGGGTCTAGAGTGCTGGGGTTACAGGTGTGTATCACCACTACCAGCTAATCTTTACATGGCACTGAGGAATTGAACCTACAGCTTTGGGTACACTAGGCATGCTTCTACTACCAAGTTCCACACCTAGCTCAAGACTGCCACGTTTTTAAACAAAGCATTTTTTATACAAGTCTTCCCTACTTAGTGTGTTTTCACATTATTTAATGGATGAAAACAACTTTACTTCCAAAGACTTCATGAAATGCATTTCTCTTTAATATTTTCACAAGCTTATCACAAACTATATTCCAATGTAAATATCTATCATGATTTTTCTTAGAAAATGCTTGCAAAATGGTCCTGAAGATTCTGTATCTTTACTTAATTTAAGCGATTGATCAGGGCTGGAGGAATGGCTCAGCAGCGAAAGAGCTTGCCTAGCAAGCACCAAGTCAAGGGCTAAGTACCCGAGTTCAATTCCCCAGTACCACATAAGCTGGGCGTGATGGTGCATGCCTATAATCCCAGCACTCGGGAGGCTGAGACAGGAGAATTGCCATGAGTCCAAGGCCAGTCTGGGCTCCATAGTGAGTTCAGGACCAGCCTGGGCTGCAGAGCAAGACCCTGTCTCAGAAGAGAGAGAGAGAGAGAGAGAGAGAGAGAGAGAGAGAGAGAGAGAGAGAGAGAGAGAGAGAGAGATCAACAAGCTGAGGCAACAACTATACTTCTATTTCCAAAAGAATATGCCTTATGTCTTTTGGTAAGACACATACCCAGATGCTGTCTTCTTGCCTATATTGTTTCCAGTTCCTGCCACTGTCGCTGAACATCAGGAGGTAGCTGGTCACCCAGTTGGAGCTCCCATACCCGCCTTGGGTAGCCACGGAGGTGATCTCCATTCTCTCTCCGAGGTCAATCTGCAACCACTGGTATTTGTTTGACACAAGTGGCGACCAGCCGCCAGCTCCTTTTGTGAAAATAGAAGCAGGAGAAAATTTGGAAAGAAGAATTAGTTAGTAATTCATAAGTGGAATAGAAATACCTGCAAGGTTATTTTCCTTTGAGAAAATCAACATTTCCAGAATAAGAAATATCCCATAATTATAGAAAAATATAGAACAGTAAGGATTTAGTAGTGTAAACAATTGGGACCTAGGTTATTACATCCATTTCTAGGTGTCAAAGCCTCTAATGCTCTAGATGCTAGGGAGAATTAAAGGTCTGGTTGAACATTTTAAATGTGTAAATTGAAAGGTAAACATTCATGCCAACACTTGAAACTAGCATGTTTACTCTTCATATACATGACTGGATAATGGTTGGGCTTCCAATCTCTTTGCCCAGGGATGGATATAAAAATATTGTCCAGTTATAGTGGAACTAGAAAACTACCTTTAGTCTTCTTCATATTTCCCAGAGAAGGAAATATAGTGCACCATGAACCCTCAGAAAATAAAGATGGTTAAGGAACTGTGTCCTACCCTTGAAGGGTTTACATTCTCATGGGAGGGACTGGCATCAAAAACATTATGAAACTCAACATGGAAAAATATTAATGGGGCTGCACATGCAGTGCCTAGCTTAAAAAATGCAGAGCTCTAGGTACTGATGGGTCAGAGTTGGCTTGCTAAAAGTAGCATGTGAATGTTAAGTTTTCAATTTTCCAAGCCAGGTACTAAACATAACCACCCTTGTAAATAGCCCATGGAAGGAGTATTTAAGTCATGGAAGTCGGCAGACCCTACAAATAAGCTCCTTCTCCCACCTTGGCCATTTTCCCAAGATACCACTGGTCCCATCTTATCTAAGGAAGAAGAGTTGTGGGTGAGAGGAAGGGAGAAAGGACAGCCAGGGAAGATGTCACACAGGCAGTTTTTGAAAAGCCAGTGCTTAAGCACTCAGAAGAGAAAAACAGGAGTCTGTTGTATATTCCAGGAAGTGAGGGAAGGATGGAATTCAGTGTGCTTTGCTTCATCCAAGAAAATACCAAAGTACTACGGGCTGTGGCTACTGTCTGTCTTGTTAAGATATTTCATTTTTCCAGTTTAATATAAGTTTGAGGATTCGTTTGTTTTAACATTGACATCACGGATCATGCAAGTAATATATAATCATTGTAAAAGTCACGAAATAATACTTGATACTTTCTGGAATCATAGTTATCTGATATCCAGGATCTATTAAAATGCAATCTCAATTATATAACATCCCAAATGAGACTATTAATGAATGTTTTCTTCCCTCCATTCTTTGGCCCTCCAGTTTGAGGTGCTGATAATGAGGAATGAAATTTTAACTAGAGATTACCATACATTACACACTGTTTCTATTCAAGCATTATTTCTGACATCTATGACCTATTTATGACATCTTGAGGAACAGCCTTAGTTCAAAGACATACCCAATAAACGCTTGCTATTGTCATGAAGTACATGCTAGTGGTGCCTAAAGGACACACCTGAGTTGACAACAGTTTTATGAGATTTAAAGACTCTTTTGATGGTAGAATCCAACACAATGACACTGTGATAGATGAAAGGCAGAATTCCTTGTTCCTTACAACTTGAAACAGAGAAAGCTGCCAGGCAGGGCCACACAGGGTTGAACAAGGAGATAGGATGACAAGAAACTGAAGTTATAAGAGGTAGTTTATGTATGCAAATACAGCAAAATAGGCTGGGGTTTGTGGGCTCTCTGCAGACTGGTTAATTTAAATAATGTCTCTAGGAAGTTCCTGGACAGAGGGGCTGCTGCCTCTAGTTGTCTGGTACTGGCTCCAGTGTGACACAAGCTGACACCTCACACCCCCAGGTGGTGACAGGCCAGGAAAAAAAGGAAGTGGTTGAGATGGGGATGTGGATATGGTCAGCCACTTCAAGAGGGGAACTGACCAGCCTTTAGCCAGGGTCTCAAAACTGGGCCAAAATGCATTTTTTTAAATAAAGAAAGGTATATTATAAAAATATCCTCTATTGATGGCATCTTACTAACTTCTGCTTGCATTATTGTATGAGTCCCAATGTTACAACACTGTTTTTAGAACTCAATTCTATTTTTTTCAAATTTTCTTCTTTCTTAAAGGGTTTTCCATTCCATTATCAAAAATTCAAAATCCTTCTCTTATCTAAGTTCAAAAAATTTAGACACACTACAATATATTGGTGTGCTTTCATTTTTAATTTCCTCTGTGTTTGCCCTTGAATAACCCTTGACTGTGACAAGGGGCAGAGCTGTCCTTGTCTCTAATACTATCTACCTTGCATAAGGTAGGGCAAACTATCCCCATATTTTAAGCAGCAGAGCTTATGGAGCAGATAGGGCCTTGGGGTAAATTTGGGGTGTCTCAGGGTCATTTTTTAGCACTGCAGTCTGTTGTTCACAAGGGCCGCTTACTCTTGCCATCTGTTCTCTACATGAAAATCATTCTTGGACGATCTAAAGCACACCACAAGAGGTACCCTGCCACAACAGCACGGGGAGTTCCTGAACCACAGTGGGAAATGCTTAGGTGACATCATTTAGACCAAAGCCAATGCTTCTTCCACACTTCATTTCTTGGAATACAAGGAAACAACATTCATCCAGTTCTGCTTTCACTACTCCAGCACACCTTAGTATTTATTAGGCAAGCGAGGGCTTTGTGTCAGGCACTCTCTGTGAAGCGCTGTTATTTAATTCTCAAGGCAACCTATTTAGGAGAAGATGAGTCAGGTACACAGAGCTTGAACATCCTGTCCTTGCCCACAGAGCAGCCAAGAGACACAGTGCTCTTAACGAGGACGTGAGAACATCTCATCTTGTCATGATACATGAAGTAGAAATGGGTAATTCCCAGAGGTGTAGAAAAGGTGCTGAAGGGAACCAGAAATGCTGAGGATTTAAGCATCAGGAAACAAGGCCAACTTCCCTTCCTCAGGTTCAGAGTGGGCCATGGCTTTAACTTACCCGCTGGGACAGAGGATGGAGGACTGTCTCCCTCCAAGGTCCTACATAACCTCAATGTTCCACTCCAGGGTTTATCAAAAACTTAGAGTCTGATACTAACGTAGCATCTTCAGTTCCCTCATTACTGCAAGTGCATATATATTCTCTGAATTCTGATAATTTTTTAGAATAAAAAATTAGAAACGGCAAGTGCCCCCGGGCAACCGCCGTCTTAACTTGGAAGTTCCACATTTGGGGTTTTATCTGTATCAGCTTACCCTGCTGAGAAGAGCTGATTATTTTGCTTCCTGCTCTTTCTAACTAATTCTAATGATCTAACATTAGTAATGAGGGACGGGGTGTTGTTTTTTAAGATGTGGAATTTCGTAGTATTTCTCTGGCACTTCCGCATACCTTTATAGATCAGTACTTAAAAAGCAAATACGAGAAGCCCGGCAAGGAAAAGGAATCAGCATGATCCTTGTGGGTTAGAATTGGATCATCAGTTCTCATCAGGAGAAAGAAGAACCCCTCACTGACCGTTCCCTCGTCCCGCATGGCTCACAGTTACAGCTGCACTAGCTGACTCGAAACATTCACAGTTAATTGACCTTGAACGTTTCAATTTCTTACCTGTGGTGAAAAGGTACTACTGGTATGCAAATGAAGCTATATCATTAACAAGGTGCACTGATAAAGTAATGGAAACTCGGGATGCTCCCAGGCTTCACCAAGTAATTTCAGCAGGATAAGTCAGCCACAGGGAATCCGAAGATTCCTGTTGGGTTTTAAGCTTGTGCAGCTTTTCAGATATATAAGGGATAAGTGTGTGACAGAGTGAGTTGGTTCTAATTGTAAGAGGAATGTTGGTTCTAATTGTAAGATGAAAATGTAGCATAGATCAATGAATAAATAGGTAAAGAGGAAGGAAGGAAGGATAGAGACAAAGAAAAAGAGAGATTTCAGTGGACTTGGTAGACTGTCCTCTGATGACAAGTAGGGTCGATAGCGACATAAGACGTAAGTGCAAGTCCAGCACTAGACTGCACCGACTGCATGACCACGGCCAGTCCATACACGCTTCGGGGGCCGTGATGTCAAGCATATGTACTTTTCTAATGGGGAAAAGTGAAGGCTAACTCTCCAGCAAACTGTAAACTCTAAATTACTATAAATAAAACACTATAATAAACTCTTTATTTTGTTTATTAACTAAACCTTTCAGCTGCTAGTCAAGTGTTATTCGTCCTTAATGTGCTTTTAGTATGCAAATATATTCAACATCACAGCAAACCAATACCTACAAGCCTCATCTATTCCCCAGTGACTGATACTTAACCCATAAAACAAAAGCAAGAGTGTTGCCCCTTCATTCATTTTCTTCCCTAAAAAAATCCCAAGCTCGCTCCCTACATCCCATCCTTGTATTTCTCCTGCCTGGGGCTGTAGGGACTTGGCAAAACTAAGTGTCATCCATATATACAAATGGAAACATTTCTTAACTCTTCATATTACAGCCTGGAAACTCACATCAATAAACAAAATCCTCTCCATTCATAAGGATCTTAAGTGTTGCTGTGAGAGTTAAATTTAAAAAGCATTTCAGGTGCCCATTGATTATTTCCATACTCAGCAAACACAAGAATATATGAAAGTTGTAACTTTTGGAGGTGCGAGGCAATTATTTTTGCTATTGACTCCAAACAAAGAGTTGCGATTACAGTAAAGTTATCTAAAAAAAAAAAATTCAAGATGAAATGGCCAAACACTGTAGCATGTCTTTGATCTGTCCCCTAACACTTTTAAATGTCCGATTTCTGAGGAAATTGCTCCTTGAATATATGTCGGTATACATTATAACTAAAAATTATCCAGGGCCTATGCTACACTAAACCCTCTACCAGAAATTGTGCACGCTGTATCAAACTTAGTTATTAAAACCTAGAAAAATGAAATATGCTCACACATTACTTCAAATAAAGCTTAAAATATTTATGGAGGTAAGTTTTGCCAATACTACACAGATTGTTTTAGCGCAGATGAGAAATTATTTTTGAAAACTACTTTAATCTGTGTGTGTATGCCTCTTTTAAAATCACCTTCTTTTTTCACCTTTACCCTTGAGGCAACATTGCCTCATAATGGTATATTTTATCCCACGAATATAGTCAAATATAGTCTATGTTCAATACAAATAACCTGGCTGGCTGAATTATATTTAGGTCACCTACATCCATCCCACTTGCTAAATGTCATTAATATTTGCTGCTGGTCAAGCAGTCATATCTTACAGTTTCAGAAATGAGAAAGGGGGAAAAAAGAAATATAGAGAAGAATCAATTTTTTCTACTAATATTAAACCTGGCACAATAACCATTTCTAGTGGTTATTGGTGAAGATGTGCCAACTTCATACAGGTAGGAACTGCCCAGGAAGGGTGAGACACATCTCATTCTTAAGAGACTAACAGACAGAAGATGCAAAAATTCAAGAATGCAGATGTTCATGGACATGAAACAGAGATGATCGTTGTCAAATGACACCTCTAGTCACCATCGTGACATCTAAAGTTCTAGAAAATAATTGGCTTTGTTAAAATCGTCATGGGAAGGTTTTTCTCCGAGACAATTACTGTGTTTTTCATTTTACCTGGATTTTCCCAAGAGCCATAAGTCTTCTGGGATCATTTTGATCCTTACAACAAATTGCAATAATGTAGGGAAATGGTAAGCACATGGTGCCACTATTTGTCTGGTCCCATTAAATGGTACGTATTGTCCCCAGAACACCATTTACAGCCTCTTAAGAGGCTTGCTGTATTTGTACCACAATAGTTCTTTTTGCCAGAAGAAAAAAAGTTTCTATTGATGCTGCATTTATGGCCGCTGGCCTTTTTCACAATTGTGCCTGAATTTTGGCGTTGCCCACCCTGGTTGCAGAGATGGCATCACGAGTGGGCAAGCGACTCTGAGCCAGGGCAGCAGAGCAGTTCCAGGATTTTGCTGGAACCACTGAAGAAGATTGTTCTGCTGGAAACAGGGAGAGGGGGTATAGGCACACAGCCAAGGCTCTCTTGCGGACAGGCTACCCACATGACACCAACAGAGAGAGGCAGAGGTGAGAGACCACGTGATCTGAGGCCTTGGCCAGAAGCCCTGGGTGCATCAGTGCTTGCAATGGGCTCCCCAGCTCTGCAGTCACAGCAGCCATTCCCTAGTCACTTTCGCTGAGGCTCAGCCTACTTAGGACCACAGCTTCAGCAAATCTCCATTCTCTCCTGCTTTGTTATTTATTTTCTCTTTAACAGATCACTCCCTTGGATGTACTGTTACACTAGCAGGCTATTATTTCCCCCACGTGAAAAAAAGACAAATCTTCTCTGGATCCCATTCTGTTTTTCCCTTGCTTCTTTTTAATCTCTCGAAATAAGATGTCCCTGTTACTCTTCCTAGTATTTCCTATTCCATCCTGTCTCAGGCCAACTCCAACTTGAAGTCTGCTATAGTCAAGGCTACCAAAGACCTCCACATTGCTGATTTCAACACTAACGCAGACTCCTTCCATGATACCAGCTGACTGCCCAGTGACATTTCATATCTATGATCATTCCTCGTGCCTTGATACACTTAGCGCCCATACAAGCACATTGTCTTGCTTTTTTTCAAATCTAATGGGTAGCTTCTTTTCAGCTTCCCTACTGGTTGCTAAAGTTGGCTCTTAAATGCCCTCCAAAGATCCTGTACTGAAAGTCTGGTCTCCAATGCAAAGTGTTCAAAGACAGGGTTTAGGTAGTGATTGACTCATGAAGGCATTCATTTCATGGATGGGTTAAGCCTGTTGAGGAGTTAGGTCATAGCTGAATGGTGGGGCTCAGTTGGAGAATATGGGTCACTACACTAAGCCTTTGAAGGGTTTCTCTTGTCCTCAACAGTCATTCAAATCTCTCCTCTCTCTCTCTCTCTCTCTCCCTCTTCTCTTCTCTCATGTCTCCTTTCCTGGCTTCCATAAGGTGAGCAGTCTCCTCCTTCATGTGTGCCCACCAACGTGATTGAAATTTCCATTTTGTCTTGTGCCAAAGTAATAAAGCAAGCTGCTTACTGTGGACTGAAATCTCTGAAATATGAGCTAAATCTTTTTTTTCTTTCAATTTGATTTTCTCAGGTATGTTGTCACAGCAAAGAAAATCTAAGTAATATATCAGTTCTTCTTCTATCTCCTGTTATCTTTTAAACTTGAGGTTCTCCAGGTTTCAATCCCTTACTCTGCTTCTTTACTGTTTTTACTCTTTATCAGCCTGGCTCTTGCAATACCTGCCTAATAAATCTCCCCTTTCAAATCTTTGTCCGCTGAGACTCTATTTTGAATGCAACCGGTATAAAATACACTCCTTTGCTCAAAATATTGCAATAATTCTCCTTTCCACACAGAGTGAAAGACAAACACATGGTTAGAAGGTCTGAAAGAGCCTACAACGCCCCGCCCCCACTTTCTACCCCTCCTATCTGTTGCTATCTTCTCACAAATATCTTCTTCTGAGCTGCTATCTTCTGAAGATGTTTCCCAAAATTACAAGTGTTGGAAACTCAACCGCCAAATTCATAGGTTAAGGATATTTGGAAGTGCAGCCTTTGGGAGGTAATCAGAATTAGACGAGTTCAGGGTATTAGCAGAGTTCTAAAAAGAGGAAGAACGATGTGAGCTGGGACACTTGCGCTGCCTTACTACACGATGCCCTCCACTTAATGCTAGTGTAGCAAGACGGCCCTCAACAGAAGCCAAGAAGCTCCCAGCTCCCGCTGTCAGACTTTCCAACCACCAGACCTGTGAGCTAAGTAAACCTTTCTTCTTTATTAATTATCCAGTCTGTAGTATTCAGTTATATTAATAGCAACAGAAAAAGCTTAGACACCAGTTCTCACCCCTCTATTAACAGTGGCCCCCTGCTGTTTTCTAGATAGACTAAGCATATGGGGTCCTTTCCCATCTCAAGAGCTTTGCTAAGCCACTATCTAGTCTGGAATGTTCTTCTCTGAGGTACACGGAGCTGACATCTGTGCCACCTTCAAGTATTTGCTCAAACCTCACCCTCTCATAGAGACTTGTGTTGCCTGGCCACTCCTTTACAGTTTCCTCCACCCATAGGCTTATTCCCATTTGCCTTACCCTAAACCACTATTTCTTTTTTCACAGAAATTATCATCTCTTAACACACATATGATTTTCTAATTTTCATACGTATGTTTCTTCTCTATCTTGTCTCCTAAGAATATATTCCATGAGGTCAGAAATCACCTAGTGTATCGTTTGCATCTCAGATGTCTGCCCCCCACCACACACACAAAGACTTATGTATTGGAAATTTGGTCCCCAGTACAGCAATGCTCAGAGGTTGGGCTTTCAAAGGTGATTAGATTATGAGGGTTCTACCTTCATCAGTGGACTAACCCATCGCTGGACTCATTTTTTGAAGATATTATTGGAGATTAAGGGAGTAGTTCATGGAGAAATACTCAAGGGTACTCTATCCCTAGTCACTTCTCTCCTCTGGTGTTTTCTCTCTCTCTCTCTCTCTCTCTCTATCTCTCTCTCTTTCTCTCTCTCTCTCAGATACCATGAAGTGAGCAGCTTTCTCTTACCAAGGCCTTTCTTCCAGAATTTTCTTTCTTTTTTTTGTCATAGGCCTAGAAGTAATAGAGCTACCAAACAACAGAGTAGAACCTCTGAAATTGTGAGCCAAAAATACCTCCCCTCCTTCAAGTTGTAATTCTACGGAATTTTGCTACATCTATCAAAAGCTGATGTGCCCCTGGGCAGTTTATCCTTGTTCAGACACCTCTGGGGGGAACTTGCACAAACCTAGATAATAAAGCTGCAGCACACCCAGGCTATGTGACGTATTCACCTTCTCATCTACAGCTGCTTATTGACTAAAACACTATGGGACACACAGTCACTATGATTTCCTACATAAAGGAATGAAATAACTTTGCAGCCATATGGATATAATAAGACTATCTAAATTCATGCAAACTAGCAAAGATGGCAATACAGCTACACCTAATAAAGCCACAGAACACTTCTCTGTAGCACAGTATGTTCAGTGGTGTTCCCAATCGGAAAATCTAGGCATTTCATTAAGATACATGTGCACACACATCATGGACTGCCTCACCATTGTGCAGTTCGTCTCTTGTAAAGCGCACTTCATGGAGGTGTCTACGCTCCGACCCTGAGATGTTTGATACAACAGAAAAGAGATGCTTTCTTCTCTCTTCATGTCCACAGCAAGATTCTAAATTAATAATACGTCACTAAACTCTCTTAGGTTTGAGTTCTTTGCTGCTGATCAATTCTCCCTCACAGCAAATTGGCAGACTCACTTTTAGCCCTACTTTTGTCTTGCCAGATCAAACATTCTGAAATCTTCAATAATTCAGTGAACTGGAAAGTAAATATTTACAATCCTTTCTTCTGTTCAAGCTATATACGTGTACATATATAGAGACAGAGAGTTGATTTGCAAATTCTCCAGCAGATAAATTCCCTCTGAAGGCTACAATGAAGTTACAAAAACACCGAAGTCTGTGGTTTGGGCTCTAATTGGTTTTGCTCACCACAGCAACATTCAGTTCATTCAAATTGGTAGTTCTGGGAAAATGATTTTTAGTACATGATGTCTAGAAATTCTGATGATAATCGGGACCTGCCCAAGTTTTGCTTTCTAAGCCCATTATAATACTTGTCTAAAAGTTTCCATTTAGATCTATTATAGCGAGACGGGTCATTTCAGTAAATGACATCATGCTTCAGGAAGAACACACTGGCGATATTTCAGAGGTTTAAAGAACATTTTTTTTTTTTTTTTGCTTTTCTACCTTCTTCTTTTTTATCTTCCCCAGCCAGACAGAGATGATAAGCTGTCATGAGCTGGATATTCTCATATCACTCCTTCTGGGTCAGCAAACCAAGTCATTCTCCTCCGCACACTACACATCACTTCCACTCAGTGGAAGGAAAAGCCAGGATCACTAAGGCACCGTGTAGCAAAGGGGTACAAGGAACAAAGCCAATCCTGGGTGTTTGACAGATAAGTCATTTAATGTTTTCCCAATCTTTAAAATGCTTACATATACTAAGAAAGAAAGAAAGAAAGAAAGAAAGAAAGAAAGAAAGAAAGAAAGAAAGAAAGAAACTTGTTCCTAATTACTGAGATACACATGCCTCTGGGCTTAGAAACTTGTTAAATTCAGTCTTGGCCACACATACCTTATTTAATTCCATAATCTGCTCCTTTTAAAAGTATGACTTCACTGGGGTCTTTTTTTTTTAGTTCACAGGCAATGGGGAAAATTGCCAGTGATGCGTGTCACCAAGATAGTATTAATGATCCCCTCAGCCTGAATAAACTTGAGACACACTTCTCTCTCGCTTTGGGCTCCTAGCTTCCCTTAGAGAATTTGCAGTTACAAATTCTTTCTCTACTTCTTGAGGCATGACTCTTCATCTAGCTTCTGGCCAAATTTGTCATGTTTCTCAAAGACCAGGAAGATAACCTTTTGAAATGTAATCATCAAGAAAGATGGGGCCCCTCACTTCCAGTCTCTGTGGGAGGGTGGGAGACTGACTTCCCTAGGCCCCACTTAGCAAACAGGTGACATAGTCACCTTGGCCAACTTCTCCTAAGTGCCTTCTAGTACATTTTCACTACCTCAATCCAGTGTTTCAAGGCACTTGTTTAATGAAATCAAGTTCAGTCTCTCTCCCCTATTGCAGTTGTCTTGACTCCTTCTGCTGCAACATTCTTAAATAAATCAACGTTTCACTCAGTCCACTATAATTTCTCTTCGATGGGAGATCATTGGTTTGTTTTGATTTCTTTAAATAATAGCTTTTTCATTTTTCTTCCTAATGAGTCACCTTCCCCAGCAACTCAACCATTCCACAGCGAAAGCCTAAGAGAATCAGTTGAAGAGCAATGTCTTGAATTGAATGAGAGTCTGGCCCAGAGCCGAGCAGAATTCTCCCTAGTAGGGGCAATATCCAAAGGCTCCCACACTTCCACTCTACCTGTCAGAGCAACCAAGAGCATCGTGATGAATCTGACGAGGAACCAAGAGCATCACAGAGCCTCGCTCAGTACACAGTAATTATAGCTTTTGCCACGAGAACAGAAAAAGGGACCAATGGGCCACTAAATTCAGCAGTGCATGTCACCAAACAACAAATGTTAAGACCCACCCAACTATATTCAGCAGATATCACTGACCAGGATAACATAGCAACCAGCACATGCCAGAGGAGCCTCCACATGGCCCCTACTGAGATACCATCTGAGTTCTCCACGTACCAAATACCATTTTAGAAAGGAATAGAAGAAAAGTTATGAAATCAGATTATCTGAGAATTTACCTGAAAAGGGCTGATACCACCAAAGAGGATATACTCTACCTAGCAGAAGCAGTGGTCACATGCAAGAAATAGTCTCTACATTGAATTACGAAAGGATTTCTCCCACCATACGGCAATATTCAGCACAGCTATAGTTTAGGTGATACTGACAAATATACACTATTGTCATGTTAATCCTGAAGTACTGACCTAACCTTCAGCGTCAGGGGCTTAAAACTGACCTGAAAAAATCATATTAACCAACATTTCAGATCTGAATGATTCATGTATTTACGCAATGGTAGAAGAAGACATTTCATGGCATCTGTATGAATATTTTGCCCAGGTACCTAAATCCTAAAAGTTGCCAACTGGGCACTTGCCAATTATGATATTAAAAAGCCATTATGGATTGTCAACAATATTATTATCCATATGCGTATTGAGGCAGTTAACCAGAACTGATGTATGTGTTCATATGCGCGGATCGACTTTATCACCTTCACATTTTAGACCAGAATGACTCAGCATTTATGAGCCCCCCCCCCCACAATGACTTGGCATAGAAACTAGAAGGAAATAAGCATAATTACAGATATTATATACTCAAAGTCTACAGATAATGTGTTATATTATTTATATATTGTTCTTCAATGAGTGCTGGAGAGATATATGTGAATAAAATTTTAGAGCTCAAAGCCAGGAGATACAACATTCCCCTGTGCACACATTCAAATCTTGAAATGCTTTGATTCCAAAGCCTTTTTGCTGCACAATGAGTTGTTTCCTCTAACATCCATGCACCCCAGCAGTTCCATCTGGCCCCTTCTTTATAAAAATAGGAGGAAAACACAAAGGTTATGATTTTATGAAAAATACCTAGAAAAACCACTATTGTGAGGTTTGAGTCAAAATTATTTTGCAGTGTTTCAGGGATCCACACGCATTTCAATAGTTTAAATGACCCCTTGGTTATAGCATATGTTTTAAGTGATTTCTTTACCTCATTAGGGATAACAAATCAAGTTTCAAAGTATTTTCTTTTTAGATATTATATTGTGTTTAATGCAGTGAAGAGTGGTTGTAGAACAAATTAACCACCGTTGGGTTATTCAAAAGAGGGCACTTTTTCTTTATTTAAAATTAATCTGATTTTAACTCGTGGCTATAAACTTGTGTGTATATGGTACTGGAGATGGAATCCAGGGGCTTTCACACTAAGCTACATCCCCATTCAATTTTTATTTCTGACTTTGAGATAGGATCTCACAAAGTCACTAAGTTGCTCAAGCTGAGCTCAAACTTGCATTTCTCCTGCCCTAGGCTTCCAGAGCTCTAAGGTGAACTGGATTCATCTTTCTATTTCCGAAATCGAGAAATAAATATTGTCTCAAGTTATATGCTACTGATTACTTCGCGGTGAAAAACAAGGCAAACATTTCCACGGTTTTACCAAGAGACAGCTTAAAGCTGGCATTGAGCAGAAGCACGGTCACGTCTGCCAGGATGTGAACGATGAGAAAGGCTTGCAGAAGATGGAAAAAACACATCATCATTTTTCTCTGTTTATCTCTACCTTATTCCTATTTGTAATGCACAATGGAAAGCTCTAAATTGTCCTTTTTGATAAAAAGAAAGTCTCGCAAAGCAACCTCATTTCCACTCAAACCAATGAGGCCTTTCAGACGACTGTCAGGCCACCTATCATACTTCACGGTTCCCAGTGTATATTGATCCATTGAGTCATAATAAAGTAGTGCTTCCAGCTGGGAATGAGAGTTAATGCAAACATTTTCTGGATCAGAAAAGATGGACCAAAAAAAAAAAGGTTGTGCTTCTGCGTAGCCAATTTCAAACTGCTTCTGGCAATACTATGAATCTCATCTACACCCCTGTGTTTTCCCACACACTCTGTTACCACAGAGGAGAATGTGGCAACAGAAGAAGAAGAAGAAGTAGTAGTAGTAGAAGAAGTAGAAGAAGTACCTCTGCAGTAGCAGCTCAATGCATGCTGGAGATGAGTGCTACATTAATTGTAAAAACCAAATACTTCTGATAGGCAAAACAGAGACTCAGTTACTAGCACAGATTATTAAGTTGCAGTTGTTTTTGCTTTCATTACATGCCTTCTGAAAATTTGGAACTCACAGTTACTTAAGAATTTCCAAAATGTTAACCTATTGTTTCAAATGTACCTTTAGAGTTCAGAATTTGGGCTTTTGTTTAGTTAAGAATTTTGCAATTTGTAGCTTTAGGAAATACAGATGCAATATTTCCAGAGTCAGCAGAGCTTAATAGTCAAGCATAAATGTCAAGAACTTTTATTTTCGTTTAATGGCACCGATTTTTCCTTCAACAGATGCATAACTGAGTAGAAGAATATTGTGTTGTATAATTGCCCTTGTGAAAATTTTAAATCTGTCATTTTGCAAAATTACATGCAAGCCTGGATGCAGTTTTATGCTCCTTTATAAAAAATGGGAGGGACAATATGACAGGAGGGGCACTGGGCTTAGAATTCACAGATGATCTATAAATAGAGTTTCAACAATGAATTCACAATTTACATATTCTTTCAGGGATGATGTTTTCGAAGCAAATGAACAACAGCTTTGTTTCAGCTGTGCTGACATCCTACGTGTGTCTTGACAATCTCCCGCTTTGCCAATAAACAACTTCAGAGAAAAACCCACTACGACAGAAGTCATGACCAAACGTTCATCACTTGGGGGAAGACTCTACTTCTGTAGCACCACATGACATGGCAAATTCTTGGGCTTTCTCTCAATTACTCCGACTAGTCCCTTTCAGTATCCTTCAGCAAACCCTTTTTCTTTATTTTGGTCAAAAAACAACTCATGTCTCTCTTTTATATTCTCAGAGAATCAAATTTTTCAGGATTGTGGCTACCACGATGGGTTTTGGATTATGAAAACATCATTTTTTTCTAGTTCTAGTTTTTCTTTAAGAGTCATATCTCAAGTCCTGACTACATTCTCTATCTTTGTGCATGGGTGTCCTATTGATACCTCAAAATCAACATTCCAAAATTGGATGGTTTACAACCTGTCAAAATCAGATGGCAGCCACATAGCTCGACCCTTCCATTCATCTGGATTAAAAATCATAGAAGTCATTTCTAACTATTCCTTATCCTTACTACTCTCTAGAAGTTCTCACATTTGGCCCGTGTTACATCCAAAGTAATTTTCATTGTAGCTCTTTTCTTGAGCCCTTGGTTTTAGACATTATTTCAAACACTTGGTTGAAAAAAAATGTTCTCCAGCAGCTTATCACTCTCTATACAAGTCCCAATAGGACACCATGTCAAAATAAAAGATATTGAATTGGCCTGAGAAAACTAGATTTGCAATAAGAGGAATGACAGACCGTAAGTTAACACGAAGATGAGGCACGTGACCCATGCTGAACATTTTAGGTTAGTTTTCAGGGAGAACCAGCACCCACACTGACCTCCTTACAGAAATTTCCCGAGGAAAAAGCAAAAATAATGGCATTTCCCCCTAAATAAATGGCAAAGACAAACTCTGCAGATGAGAGATCGCAGCCTACTTAGGGACTTCAAATTGGATAAAGTAGTTGAAGCAGAAAGTCATAGAAATTGACTTGAATGGGAGAGAGGAGTTAAGACGGTAACCAGAGCTGATCTGAAGAGCCAGGAAGGACACACCAAACACAAACAGGAAGGAAGAGGAGGCCACGGGGGATACTAAGAAGTGAGCACTCTGCCAGTTGGCGGGGTAGGAAGATCTCCTTGGTCACATCACAGCGCGGAGCAAGAAGGCTTTAGGGGTTTTATTTGTCAGAGTCAGAAGTGCTGAGGCCTGAAGAAGAGCAAGGTTTTCCTAATGCACCAAGAACACAAGAGTGACTCACACACAAGGAAGTCTCTGTTTCCATGGGGTATTGGGTGTGGGTAGGTCTTGGCACACAGGAAACTCCCAACACTTGCGTACTGAGTGAGTGAAAGGAGACAGAGAGGAAAGGCTTTGCAAACGCTTAGGAGCGCAGACCTGGTGGGATCATGGGATGCGCGGAGAGCCACAAACAGGAGAAGGCGAGAAGGCCCTCTGTCAAGCATCAGCCTGGAAAATGTCGTGAGTGGTGACACTAAGAGGAAGGCGCCATGAGAAGAAGCATGATTTGAAAAGTGTAAAATCAAAGCAAAAGGAAATCTGAAGGAGTGAAGAGGCTCTGGAACAACGAGGCAACTCTTCCCCGGTAACACGGATGAAGGAAGCAAAGTCCGTGGGATTGGGCGGGTTTGTAGGCTTTGGGGAACCATCTAGGGCATGCCTGCTCTTTCTGCCTGATATACTTCTCTCCCAGCAGTCTTTCATACGTGCCTCTTAAAAAGCCGGTCTGTTCTCACCACTGTTCACACGGTTGCGTTGGCTGATACGGACTGAAAACTGGGAACAAAATGTATCTTATTCGACAAAGCATGTAAAATGAACCTAGTTAGAGTGCTTGCCTAGCAAGCACAAGGCCCGGGTTCGATTCCCTAGCTCCACATAAACTGGGCGTGGTGGTGCACACTTGTAATCCCAGCACCGCAGAGGCCAAGGCAGGAAGATCGCCATGTGTTTGCAGCCAGCCTGGTCTACACAGTGAGTTCAGGACCAGCCTGGATTACAGAGCAAGAACCTGCCTCAAAAAAAAAAAAAAAAAAAACTAAACTAAAAATAAATAAATAAACTAAACCCAAATGACCCTGGACTTCCCCTCCCCCCACAAAAAAGTACATTTTCCTACAAATTCTGTTGTCATTCCTCGCAATTTCATGTGAATTATACATGTTCCAATTCGTCTCGTGCAGGCAGGACTTTCTTCTCTCTGCCTTTCAGCTGTGGCTCACATACTCTCTCTCCCACAGTCTAACTCATCACATATGAAAACTCTATAATGTTAAAGAATAGAACTTATTGATGTTTTTTAAATTTATAACTAAGAATCAAATCCTATATTGAAATGCCATCGTAATACTTGAATCCAACTTTACTTAAACTTTTGTGAACTGGGCAAACACAAGTGATGCTCATCATTAGTGGAAGCGTAATTGCTCTAATACGGCCAAACTCTGAGCAATTGAAATAAATTAGACGGATTCTGAGGGGAATTCAGAAGGTCACAAGGCCATAAGAGCTTTGCCTTTCCAGTGACAAAGTAAAATGACAGAGCTTTGTAATGAGCAGAGCCGACATTTCAAAGAATCTTAAAACCACTTATTGTCACTTTTTTTTTCTAAGAAATACTTTTGATTAATTCCCATCAACCTTTTTTTTTGGAGTGCCTGAGACATGTTTTGAATTCCAATGAATGCACAAGTATTTCTTGAATATTGATGTAATGAAGTGCCTTAACATAATTAAATATCTTAAAATTTAAATTAATGTGGTTTGTGTGGAGATTACAAAGTGGTTGAAGTTTATATGTTTGAATAATGGAAACGCTATTCACAAACTACCCCCATGCTCTTCAAAATGCAAAGGATACAACAAATTAGATGTTATCTATCTATCTATTCCTTGTACATAGAATGAAGGGGAGTGAATATGTTTAAGATATTTCTAATTCTTAAAAAAAAAAATAACAAGGTGGGTTAGTGACCTCTGGGTAGCACAAAATACCAGAGGATCACTTTTTCTCAAATCCCTAAATGTCACCTCTCATAGCAGAGAATACAAACTATGTCTCCTTAAGCACACTGATTATGATGTTCAGGACTGGATTTGGAGTGATTTCAAACAAAGAGAACAACTGTCTTCCAAGAGTTATCAATATCTCTGTCCCTACCTACTACCTTCATCTCACATTCTAAAATGTGGCCCATGTCAGCCAGCACACATACAGTCAAAAGAAGTGTTAAAAATGATGTTAGGTTTTTTGGCTACAAACAGAAATCACACTGTATTCTATGGCACACTAAGTGCTTCATGCCATACCTCATTGGATGCTTGCAAGAGGCTCGTGCATTGGAAATTGTTATTTTTCTAATTTCAAATGTGAAGAGACTCTGGTCGAGGGGGATAAAATCACTCATGAACTGTCACAGAGCTCTGAGAAAACCAGGAAAAATGTGAGCACAATCTGACTCCAGAGCCTATTCTTCACCACACCTCATGTGGCTTCCATCTTCAGTGTGTTTATCTTTCATGAAAGCAGAAGGTGGTGCACCCATGAGTGACCTGTGCTGCATGAAGGACTGAAGGAGATCAACACTGGGGAAGGTGGGACACGGACAGCTCTGCTGCCTGAGTGATTAGGGAGGCAGGAGTTTTCTATCCAGGTTCTAGAAGGGGATTCTGATAGGCCAACACAAATGGGGGGTTGGAGATTTCCATGCAGAGGAGTCACATGAGGGCAAGCCAACCCAAGATACATTTTTCAGCATGGCAGTAATTGGACTGAAGGGAGTAGAGGGGCACGGAGAGGGCAGCGGTCATTAAGACAAGACAGGAGAGCAGGGCCACGTTGTAGAAAGTCTTCCAAACTAAGGGCATCCAATTCAAACCTAGAATCCAAGGACCACGAGGGCCACCAATTATAGATAAAGCAATAAAAGAGAGATCATCGCAATTTTAAATGTATATAACAAAGACTACTTTAAGTTCCCTGACAAAGTGTGTGTGATCATTGAATATTTTATGAGACGATAATATCCTTAACCTTTTACCAAACCCTTCTCAGCTTCATAGAGAAGTGGTTGTTGGGGAGCCTTCTGAGGCAAGTTGGTTTAACTTCTGACACTTATTAAATAAAAGACCTTAACTCATGTTTAAATGTTACTGAGAAAAAAACAGAAAATCTTACAGAAATGTTTTTGAATGTTTTGATCAAAGATAGACATCTACTGAAAAATGTCCTTCTGTGAGCATAAAATCAAACATTAACTAACATAATATGTCAACTCAGAAGGTAGAGATTTCTTTTTACCTTGGAATGGATGCCCCTGCTAGACCTACTTGCTGAGGTCTAGGAACAAGCTCTTCAGTCTATGCTCAAGAGCTCAGATGTGCACTATGAACATAAGCAATAATGTATTTATAGTTTTTTAAGCAACAAATAATCGAGGTCTAGAAACAGGTCAGACTTTTTAAATTTCAGATGTTTGCATGTCTATCTAATTTTTACAAGAAATCCTAACATCTTTTCCCCAGCCTCATTATATCTTGGCTTATGACTGATAAGTTGAGGTCAGTGGTATCTAGTGAGTGTTTAGTAACTTGCTCTCTTGGGCTAAGTCCTGCTTTGTGGTATTTGCCGATCCCTGTGGTATAAATGCGCCCTCCATAACACACCTCAAGCTACCAACTTGGCAACACTGATGTGGGGAGAGAGGCTCACAGTAGGATCTCCCACGCCAGCAGGGTATTGGCTGTATCTCTGAGACAAGCCAGTTAAGCAAAGCAGCTAGAATCATATTGCAGTTATGAAATTTTCTGTTACAGCCTCAAGTATGAAAAAGGCATTTTTTTCTAACTCAATCTAATTTTCTATCTTGAACTCTGATTCTGTCTCATGCAGAAAATCAATCTAATCATTTCACAAGAACTCAGTCCATTTTATAGATTACCCAATCAATTAAGGTTTATATTTCTGCTACCTCCAGCTTCAAAATACCCACAAGGATTTATCTCCCTTCGCACTCACCTTGGAGTGAGTCCAGGGATAGTAAAAAGGGGGCTCTACTTCTAGGTCTGCAGCCTGGGGAACAAATCATTCTAATGATTTGTGAATGTATAGCCAGATTAGTGAGGATGAGCCTGACTGACATTCTGAAGTCTTATTCCTAGGCCAAGTGCAAGGCCAGGTGCTCACGACTGGCTCACGACTTTTCCATTCCTTCCTGGTACCCATACTAGGATCCCCTCACACTCCAGCTAAGACTGATATGCATTATAGACTATGTACATGTCAGCAATAGGATATTTTATGACTTCTCCTGGGGTAAGCAGGTTCCTCCTCCCTCATGCATTGATTCCAAGGCCAACCGTAACATTCAGATGGCTGGAGCTAAAGAGAGGGTTCCACACAGCCCTTGTCAATGAACTTGGTTTGAGCACAGGGACTCAGGATCAATGGATTTTTAACTTGTGGAGGAGCACTAAGTAACCAGGAAGAGGGCAGTCCAACCTCCGTTCTACCCTTCAGCAGGGTCACACGCTATTTCAGAAACAGCAGAATAGACACTATTCCTTCCTCTAACAAGTGGGACTGCTACACTGTCTTGTACTCCCTCCTGAGTGCTGGGATTGCAGACATGCGCCATCATGCCTGGCTTATGCAGGGCTAGGGAATCAAACACAATGCCTTGTGCTTGCTAGGCAAGTGCTTTAACCACTGTGCTATTCCTCTAGCCCCTCCCCTTTTTCTGCTGACATCACCATTCTCTACAATGCCATCTTGCAGGGCTCTTAGTTTTTCATGTCTTCATTCATCTCTTTGTATTTCAAAATGCCTTCTAACTTCCTCTCAGGAGAAAAAGGATAAAAAGGAGAAGATTCCTTCAACCTCCTCCTTGCCCTTTTCAAATCTTTCCATCTGAGTTTTTATGTGTATCTCCTGAACCTTGTTCCCTGGCTGCACAGAAATCCATTTTCCCTGAAGCAGTGGGTGACTCATGCTGACCTGAGTGAGGAAGGCAGTAACGGGCCAGCAGAGACACCCTGTCCATTTCTATTCCCCATATTATCTTGTACACAGGAAAAAATCCTCTGGGGGAATTTTTATGATTATGTCAAATGTTCTGATCTTGTCTTCCACTGCAGAAGTTTGTGTGTTCACCTTTCCCAACACCAACCAGCACATGTGTGTGCGGAAAAGCAAACTTTCTGGGCCACTTTGCACAACATAATGAGAAGAACTCAAGGACTGCCTGGCCTCTGTTTGATAAGAATGTGCTATAGAGCCATGCAAGTGACAGCCACCTCCCCTCTGTGAATGAAGCTTCTGGTGTCTACTGCACCTGGCCTCAGTCCATATCACTGTCCTTTTCCAACCTGCATGATGGCAGGCCCAAGGACCTAGCACACATGGAAAAGGGTTTCCCCTGCAGGATGGCTCCCAGACAAGAAGGCTGATGAGTGTTTTGCTTTCATGTGAGCATGGGGCAGGATTTAAACACAGAAAAATGGAGCTGGAGGAATGTCTCAGTGGTTAGAATGCTTGCCTAGGTCAAAGCACTTATCCTATGTGAAGCACTAAGTAGCTAAGTTTGACCGCATGCCTGTAATCCCAGCATTTGGGAGGTGGAGTCAGGAAAATTGCAGTGAATCCAAGGCCAGGCCGGGCTCTATAGTGAGTTCAGGACCAGCCTGGACTAAAGAGTGAGATCCTCTCTCAAAAAACAGAAACAAACCAAAACCTCAGAAAAGAAAACTAGCTCCTACATTGACTACAGCAGAAGTCTACTGACATTTACTCAAAACATTTACTCTTCTCTGTATAGAACCACCAAAAAATATGGTGTTGATGGTGTCTTTTGACAAGAGAATTTTGCAAGCCACCTACATGATTTACTTCCTCCTCAATCGTAATGTTAACAATGAGATGTGATTTTTTGTTACAGAAATGCAACTTTGATCCATAGGCATTTATTCTTTTCTATCATAGGAAAAATAATAACATGTTCATTTAGAGAAAGCTATTCTGTGTTATCCAGAAAAAAATCAATTACAATTTTAGAGTTTCATTGGAGAAAGAGTTGGAACCTTTAGAAGGTTTGTTCAACTGTTTCCGGAGACATAATTTGGGGGATAAAAATAACACAGTTGGAGGATTATGTCTGTGAGTAGGCAGTGAATGACAAGGGTGATTTTTGTGAAGCCTGGCTAAGGATGACCCCAACAAAGAGCCAGTGGGCAAAGGCTGGGAGAGGTCTTTGTTTTGTTTCATTTTTCCCCCCAGGTCTTTCAAGAAATCTCTATCAGCATACTAGCTGGTCACAAGCTAAAGAATATGAATGTCAGAGGTTGTATCTGGCATGACATAATCTTTTTAAAAAATAAACAGTCACTAAGAAAACAAGTATAACCCACACAAATAATAAAAGCACATTCTTTGTTGAGGGAAGGATTATCAACTTTCTAGAGTTACTAGGTCATACTATTCAGAATGTCAGGTTTTTACTGCCCCTCCCCCAAAATAAGACATGATGCACGCAAGGAAATGAAAAGTAGCCCTTCCATAGGAAAAATTAATAAGAACTGCCCTGGGTGTGAGGTGGAGAGGGCTGGAATCTACACAATGCGTACTTTTTCCTTGAGGAGAATAGCCTAAAGGAGCTAAAGGAAAATGGAGAATGGTATCCCAATGTTAACAGAGATAACTACTGGTTATGCAAAGGAACTAAAACATGCTACATAGAGCTGTGAATGTAACAACTAAAATGAATTCTCTATAGGATTTCAACATCGAATTGGAGCACATAAAAGAAAGAATTGGTAAATGTAAAGACATATCTATTCTGAGGAATAGAAAGTATGAAAGTGTAAAGAAAATGTAAGAAAAAAGGCGAAGCAACCTGTGGGACACTGCTGAGCTTAGCCACGTGGGCGTTATCAAACTCTCAGGAACACAAGAAAGAGGAAGGCACAGAAAAAAAATCTAAATAAATAATGCTCAAAAGTTTCCAAATTTAATAAATGACAGAACTCTACACATCCAAGAGTCCCACAAATGTCAAGCATGATAAATACAGAGAGCTCCTCGCTGAGACACATTATAATCAAATCGTTGAAAGCCAAGGGCAAAAGGACAGTCTTAAAGCAGCAAGAGCAGAGACATGTCACACGCAAGAAATCCTCAGTAAGATTAACAGCCAATCTCTGAGCAGAAATCATGGTGGCCAAAAGTTGGCCAAAATTTTTAACATCCTGAGTGATTAAAAAAAAAGTCAACCAAGAACTCTATATTTTGCCTTTTATAATACACAAGAAAACACTGCATTTCCAGATGCACAAAGCTAAGAGATTTTTGTCTCTAATAGATCTGACCAATAAGAATGAAGTCCTTTGTGGGAAAAGAGAAGGCTCCAAACAGTAATGCATGTTCACGTGGTGTAATTAAAAAGCAACAGTAGGTAAATACCGTGGTAGATAATAGTAGGTAGTAGGTAGATAAACACAAAACGGTCTTTTCATATTGTGTTTATAATTCTTCTTCTTTTCTATGTTATTTAAAAGATAAATACACAAAACAATAAGTCTACATCAGGGCACATAATAAAGATGGATACAATTTGTTAAAAGTATGCCTGAAAGAGCAGAGGCAGCTGGGTATTCTGTGCAAGGGATTGTGTATCTGTTGGAGCTAAGGAGTACGCGTCACAAGGAAGCCACTATAACTTTAAGAGACTAACTTTAACTCCCAGAAAAAATTCAATTTAAAAATGAACATGAAAAAACACATGCAAGTGGAACCAAAATAATAGATCAAAAGAAATCAACTAAAATGTATTTAAACTATTTTGGAAATATTGTAAAGGCACAAAATGCCATGGAAATGCCCTTTTATTGTGATTTGGATCTGGAATATCCCCCAAAAGTCTCATGTATTTGAATGTTATATATTGTCTATGGGACCGTGTGCTCTTGGGAGATGGGGGCCTAGTCTGGAGGGTGGATTAGTGGCATGTCAATTGCATTATCAGCATGTAGTGGGAGTTTATCACACCTTCCATCCTGGATCCAGAAGGGGCTGATTACTGGGATGAGACCTGGAAGGAAATACAAGCCGCATCTCGCCTTCCTTGGAGGACTAATCTCGACTAGTCTTAAGTTGACTTGACTTGGCTTCCTGTTGTGATGTCCTGAGAACCTGCCTCCACCTCTGGCTCTGCCATGCACTTCCACTGCTGCTGCTTCCCGCCACCCTCCCCCCACACACACACAATGGACTGTGACCTCTGTGACCTTCTGAAACTCTGAGCTAAAATAAACTTTTCCTCCCCAAAATTTGTGTATATCGGGTATTGAATCACAGCAACAAAAAAGTAACTAAGACACAGTTATAGTGGTTACTTTGATGTTATATGAATTTCACCTCCATGTATAAAAAAATTCAAGAGTAAAACAACCACTCATCTAATAACATGCTTTTTTATAGACACATCGTATTTAAGTACTCGTGCAGAAATCACTACACTCATCTTTACACATATCGTACCACATATATGTTTAATATATGCCCTAAAATTGGAACTATTCCTGATATTTATGACACTGTTCTGAATTTTTATTTCTTACATTTTTACTTCATTTATACATTCTCCATCAATGAGCTCTTTATATAATTGGACTAATCAGAGAATTAATGACATGTGGTGCGAACAGCAAAAGTGCAAGGCCAATAAACATAAGAAATAGCATGAATTAAGCAAACATGGTTTGTAAGAGAAACTGTCACTGAATGACAGTAAATTATTTTGCAGTTCAATTTCCGATGGTTTGTTAAAGCTTTTTTATTATTTTTTCTTTAAAACTCTTCAATAATCTGCTCAACCACCACAGAATATTAGCTGGAGTTTGGAAAGCACATTCGTAAATGCAACAGAGATGGAGTTGAAAGTTTCAGGTAGACACAAGTCACAATTGTCCTTGAAAATTTATCTTTACTGAAGAAAGACTCAAAATGCATGACCAGCCATGGTCCTACTAAAATAACCTTCACTGGAAATCAAAGATCTGCACAGTGGTGTAGTAGCAATAGAAGAAAAAAAATGGGTGAAAGGGAGATGTCAAGACATGGATGCAAAGACTTTATCATCTTTTTTAGAAAGAAGGATTGAGAGAAAAAATAGAAGATGATTTTAAGAATTTTCAGTCTTAGTGATTAAGAAAAACCACCATGTACCAGAGAAGGAAAATAATTATACTAATAAATGGATTTGGAGATGATGTAGTATATTTAGGTTCATAAGTCAAATATTTTTGTATTCACAAGTGGCTAAAAAATTTCAGCAGGTTGTTGAAAACACAAGAAAGGAGAATGTTAAATGTGTTTCTCCTTCAGCACAAATGTGGAAAGCACACAGGCCTTCTCCCGAGAGCCTGGCAAAGGGCCAGCACTTGAGAAAGGGCAAGCACAAAGCCAAGGTCAACGGTGGGGCTCTAGAAGACTCCACATAAAAACACTCTTTTCCACATAGACTCTCTCACCTTATTTTTTCTCCATTTTAATACAGACAGATATTAGTATATAATCTATTAAAGTCAGTTGTCTATATAGGGTCAATTACATAACCCATTTTAATAGCCAAGGACATTGTTCTTTTTATTTTAAATTATTGATATTAACTACATTTCAATTTTTAAAAGAATATCAAATAGGAAGGTAGCAGAAAAATCATAATCCTCACATTGCTTAAATGTGGTTGTGGACTAGCCTCATAATTAAATTGTTAGACTTTTAAGGCTAGAAATTGAATTTCCACTGAGGAAGAAAATCCTTGATATAAACTTCTGTTTGAAAAGAAACAAATGAAAGTCTTCATAAAATCATGTCATTTTCTCAGGCCTTTTTGCACAGGATTGCTTCTTCAGGGCAGCTTTCTTCAAAAGAGTTGCAGCCATTTCTTTTCTTAGAGTTGGGAAATTTTCTTCCATTATTTCATTAAACATGTCCTTTAAGCCTTTTGTTTTGTCCTCAGTCTTCTCCTCGATTCCCATAATTCTGAGGTTATTTCTCCTTGAATCATCTATCAGTCGTTGTAATGACTCTCTTTCTTTATTTACAATGTATTCTTCATGGCCTGTATGTTGCAGCTTAGTCACTTTATTTTCTAGGTCTGACATACTATTCTGAAGCTGTTTAAAGTGGTTGCTTATTATTACCTGCGTGTTTTTCATTTCCTGAATATCTGCATACAATTTTTCTATATCTCTATTGTGTTCTTCTCTAATTTCTTCTTTTGTCTTCATTATCTTCTGGTATATTTCTTCTCTGGTCTCCTCTAGTTGCTTTTCAAGGCTGGCTTTTTGCTTATCTATGTATTGGTGTAGCTCTTCTGCTGTCTGTTTTATTTCCTGCTTTAATTCCTGCTTCAACTGAATCTAAGAAAACAAATGAACATGGAACTTTTGCAGGCATATAGAACACCAAACAACTTGGATCAGAAGAGATCCTCATCATGACACATCATAATTAAAATTCTAGAAACCCAACACAAAGAGAAAATACTAAAAGCGGTAAGAGAAAAACAGAAGGTGACCTACAAAGATAAACCCATCAGGGTAATGGCATATTTTTCAATTCAAACTCTAAAAGCAAGAAGATCGTGGAGCAATGTCATCCAAGCACTAAAAATACATAAATGCCAACCAAGACTGCTATAACCAGCAAAATTATCTTTTAATTTAAAGAGAGAACTTAACACTTTCCATGACAGAGACAGCTTAAAGGAATTTGCAGCCACTGAGCCAGTATTGCAGAAAATACTTAAAGGAAACTTGGACAGTGAAAGGGAGACCAGCGACACCAATGACCCCAGAGAAAAAGTGACCACAGCTAGAGGACAATGAACTGAGAGAAAAGTAGGTTAGTAATCAGTGAAATATGAGTAAATAAGATATGAAAGTTAGGAAATTCTGAAATAACTAGATTTGCCTTCGTGTCTGTCACTTTAAGTATATTTATGTGGTATAGATTTAACTTCATTTAATGTAGCAATGTGATATAGTTTTAACTTTGTTTTGTTGTAGCAATTCACTTATTAGGTCACTAATGAAAGTTTATCCTAAGGAAACTGATTGATGTAAAGATAACCTTGTGAATGTACAAATATGCACCTTCCAGTATTCAGCTAAGGCAATTGAAATTTATTTATTATTTTTTCTTCTTTCCCAAATTAGCTATCCTTTTGAACTACACGCTTATAATTATTTTCTAATGTGAAGTGGTGGGTAAGGCCAGGTTTAACAATAACAACAAAGATGTAGGAAAATATGGAAAAAAAAAACTTTTGGTGAATATCCCAATGAAGGGATTGGTGGGATTCAGAGAGGTGATATCAAAAATTTGACTACTGCGAACCCCTTAGAGGAATAGGAAGCTGGGATAGAGTGGTGACTTGAGTGAAATGACTTAGGCGCAGAAAATTAATATGTTAAACACTGTATGGTTTCTCGGACTTGGAAAACCCAGAACACAGACATTTTTTGGAACCATATGAAGTGATAGCCAGAGCCGGGGGAAGGGACAGGGAGGGGGTCGGAGGGTAGAAGATGGAAAGGGATTGTGAAGTCGATGTGATACATAGATGTATGAAACACCCAAATTCATTGTAAATGCAATGTATTACATTTGTATATTAATAAAAATAGTGGTGGGAAAAAAGAGTTGCAGCCAAAAATCAAGGGAGATAAGAAAACAGATTTTTTTAAGTTATAAAATCCTAGATAACAAAATTATAAGCAAATAGAAGCATTACGGCTATCAAAGCAAACAACTCCTCCAATGACATCAAACTTTTAAAACCCAGCTAATTAGGAAAATTAGAAAGACAAAAGGTTGTTTGTTTACTGAATCATGGTATCAACTTCTTAGGACTCCTTCATTTTGAGTAATTACAGATGCATATACAGCCATCTCACAAAAAAAAAAAACACATCTAACTCATACTAATTTTTGCATTCCATTTTTCCTTTCTTTTTATCCTCTTGAAATACCTTTTTACCATATTCCATACACAGTCTTTTTATACTGTCCCTGGTCCAATTTTTATTTTATACTGATAAAGCCTAAGTATTTGTGCATATTTTAGTGAAGTTTTATTTTAAAATAGTTTTAAAGTTACAGAATAAAATATAACAAGAGTTCCTGTATTTGCTATAACCAGACCACTCTATTATGAACATATTATGTGAGTATGGTACATTTGCCAAAACTGATGACTCGATATGAACACACGACTAACTGAAGATTGTACTTGGTTTGATTTCCCTGGTCTTTACCCAATGTTGTTTTCCCCATCCCAGGATCCCCTGAAGGTAATCACGTCACATGCTATTTATCCATCCTGCCTCCTTAGGCTCAGCCTGACCATGACCATTTTCAGCTTCCTTGATTTTTTTTATAACCTGGACAGTTCTGACAATGACACGCCAGGTAGTGTTCTGTTCTTCATATATGTCTAATATTATTTCACGGAGGTTTTCCAGGGGAAATCTACACAGGTAAAATGCAATTTTCATCACATCAGACCAATGGTAAACATTATCAGCCAAACTCATCATCGATGCCGCTGCTCACATTGGCCACTTGGATGAGGCAGCATTTGGCCAGATTTCTCTACTGTGAAGTTTTTTTCTCTGTCGTCTCTCTGGAAGAATTTTGCTAGTACATCTTATACTAAAGGTGTGGGCCTTATAGACCATTTCCTTGAAGGAGGAAAAACTACACAAATTATTTGGATTTTTTTTTTTTGAACAGGAGTCAGTAAGTATACTGTTATATCTCCTTGGCTGATAAGAAGCATAATTTGAGGCAAAATGTAAATGACTACAGGAAAGCAATGGTCCCGTGGGCAGGCGTGTGTGGCAGGAGGGTGGGAAACAGGGACAGAAGCCAGAACCAATAAGCTCCCGGGGTCCAATCCCACTGTTACGAGTTAAATCTAAAAATCCCCCTCCCTAAAGTCTCACATGCCTATAAGCTGTTTGGGCCATGGGGGCTCTGGGCTCTTCTGGGGATTGATCCATGGATGAACTGTTAGGAGATGGGGTCTGGATGGAGGGAGGTGACCCGGAAGGGTATATTTTTGACCCTGGCTCCTTCCTTCTCTCTGCTTTTTGGCTCCCAAAGAGTTTTCCTTCACGTCAGGCCATTCCACCATTAGTGCGCTGACCATGCACGAACTGAGACTGCTGAACCACAAGACAAAATAAACCATTCTTCAAGCTGTGGCTGTTGGATATTATGTCCAGCGGGGCGAAAGAGACTGAGACACCTGCACACCTATGAACCATCTCATGAGATGCAGGTCAGGACTTTCCACCCTAAGGACAAAGGGGGAAGCTTGGATCCATCAGTTCCCATCCCTTATTGATCACTGTTCATCTCTCACCCATTCTGCACCACCAGGATTTCTGATCTCAGCGGACTCCCAGAGACCAAGCATCCCTCAGTATCAGAAAAGTTACAGTCAGAAAGCTACAGATGAGTGGCACCTCTCAAAAACATCACACCTGTGGGAAGCTGCTTTGATTGTGGCAATGTCGGCCGGAGAAAGAGGATGTCAAAGGCACACAAGAAGTATCCAGTACATAGGAGCGCAGCTGTGGGACCCTGACTGGGCCTTGAATGATCGTAGGCAGCAGCAGCTCATACCTCGATAATCTCGCTTCCCCAGAGGAGACCGGCAGGCATGGGGCCGCTCTCTCTTATCCCAGACCCAGAATGGGCCGCAGCTCAGGTTCCATCATACCCAGAGTCCTAATTTTCCCCTGCTTCCAGACCCTTATCAGAAATCACATGGTCGGGTTTCCAAAAGACCTGCCATGCCAATTAGTCTACTTTCAGACTCCCCAATCCCCCCAATCAGTGAATGACCCTTGCCCTGTTAACCCTGGCTGATCCATCCCCCTGAAACTGCTTTTAAGCCCGGCCCTGGTCTCCAATAAAGGAGCTGTTAACACTGATTCAGCCTCCCGGATGTGAGTCCATCGTACTCACACCGCTGTTCCCGACACTTCGCTGGTTCCTGATCGCCAGTGGCCAACGGTGGCCCCGACACACAGCTGGGATTTTCAGTCCCTAGAGAAAGTGCATGAGACCAGGAGAAAAGTTAGTGTTCTCCTTTTGCTGCTAGCTGCCGACTTCCCTCTCCCACTGGGAAGGCTGCTGAGGGTGCACAGGGAAGAAAGCCCTAGCCCTCCCACCACCCTTCCAGCTCTAGAGCACATGTACAGTGCGGCCTTCAGTGACATCTGAATTCCCAGGTTGGGGCTCAGTCCCTTCACACATGTATGCGAATAGTTTGTTTAGAGTATTTCGCATTTATATTCATGAGAGGGAATGGCTTTTAATTTCCCTTTTTGTCTGTCCTTGACGGAGTTTAGTATCAAGGTTACGCTGGCCTCCTAGAATAAGTGAGGAGTATTTTTTCTGTTCTCTGGGACAGAGTGTGTAAGATTACAGTCATCTCTTCCTTAAATGTGTTCGAAAGAATTCCCATTTGAAGGCTTGTTAGCCTCCAGTTTTCTTTGTAGAAACATTTTAATTATGGATGTATTATCTTTTAGAGACAGAAGATTGTTTTCTTTTTTATTTCTTGAGTTAAATTCTGTAGGTTGTTTTCAAATAATGTTTTTAATTCACTTACACTTTCAAAATTATTGGCAAGAAGTTTGTAAAAAATCCTTATCTATAAGACTTGTCTTACAAATTGCACTGTGTGATTTTTGTCTGGTTCATTAATTTATGCATTCTTGTCTTCTTTTTCCTCTCCTTTATTTACTTTTAGTTTTATCTGGTGTTCCTTTTCTAATTTTTTGAGTGAGCTGCTGGGATGAATCGCTCATATTTGACCTTTATTCTCTTGCAATGTTTGCAGTTCAGGCTAACAATACTAGCCTAAGCTGTACCTCCTAATTTTAACTTATAATATTTTGGCATCATAGAGTTAAGGTATCTTCTAATTTCCACTGAGATTTCTTTTTGAAGAGTGTATTAATTAAATTCCACACCTTTCTGGGTTTTAAGTATTTTTTAATTAATGATTTCGAGCTTGATTCTACTGTAGCTAGGGCACATTGTGTGTATGATTTCAATTCTTTGAGATTTGTTTGAGCCCTTTATATGGCACTATAGGAATTTAGGTAAACAGTCTAGGTATACATGATAAGAATGACCATTCTGAAGTTGTTGGAGATATGTAAATACCTAATATATGACCATCAAATTTGGGTTTTTTTGCTGCATTTCCACAGACTTTTTGCCTACTAGTTTAATAAGCTACAGAAAGAGAAATCTTCATGGTAAATCCACCACATTGTGTGTATCTATTTTGTTACCTCTTTCTGCTCTTATTTCTGTCTCTTTTTTTTTTAATCCATTTTGAGGCTTTGCTACTTGATACAGAAAATGTCAGGCTCCCTACCTGGTATTTTATTTCTATCCAGGATCTTTGACCCTGAAGCCTGGCTGTTTTGGTTTTTTTCTCTACCACCTCAAGCAGTTAACACTTTCTGAAAGGTTTATGAGTTTTTAGAAAAGTGACCAGGAGATATGGGGCTGAATGTCTGGATCTCCAACAAAACGCATACATTGGCGCCTGAACTCCTGATCTGAGGGTAATTGGAGATGGGGCTTTGGGAAGGTAGTTAGGGTTTGGCGTGATCGTAATGGGGGACACTCACGATGGGATTAGGGCCCTTAACAGAAGTAGAAGACAGAGGACTGACTCTCTCTCCGTGTCCACATACATGGAAACGGCCATCCGAGCACAAACCAAGAAGGTGGTCATCAAAAGTCAGAAAGAGAACCTTCACCGACATGGAGTCTGCTGCCACTGTGACCTTGGGCCTCCCAGCCTGAGAACAGTGGGAAATAAGCACCCGTTGTGGGGGGCAGCCAGATGGGGGAGGGGGTACTGTTACAGAAGCCTAAGCAGGAAACACTAACTTTTCTTAATTCACCACTCACCGAGCCAGATACTTCCTAGACTCAGTACCTTCACCTCACGATGACATGAATTCTTTGGCGACATGTAGGTACCACTTCCTGGGAGACCAGGGTCTATGCCTCAAAATTGTGCAATCCCTTGGCTTCTTCCCCTATTGTAAACTGCTTCTTCCACAGCCTCTTTGCTTTCTCCTGGCAGCTGCACCCTAACAAACCACTTGCATCTCCATCGTTGCTCCAGTTACACACCTAGGTGAAGCTACAACCTCGGATAACACTCCGTACTCTCAGCTTATGCACTGCACCTGCATTTAAAATTTTCCTACTGAACAGTGTGAAAAACATTAAATGTATCTTTCAAAAGTGATCATGTATTAGTGATAATTTTAGCTTTGTGAATACATTTTAATTAACTTCAAGCAAGTTTATCATATCATTTTTGTGGGAGCATATATGTAGTTTGAACATTTTTGTTTTGCAAAAATTGAAGGTATTTCCTAAGCCAAGAGTATCTTGTGTCTTCCAGTTTCAGGGAACTTTGGGGAACACCCTGCTTGATGATACTCCCTTCTACGACCGAAGGGCCACCAATTTCTGTCACTTGTACTTTAAAGATTTCCATTGCTAGATGAGTTGGAAAGGAAAGGTAGCTGCATTGCCTGTGGAACATTACTCGTATAATATTGAACACCACCTAGGATCTAGAAATTCCTAAATTCAGCCTCAGTTTCATAAGAATGAGAGGTGATGTTACTTCTCCGAGGCCAACCACAACTTAATATCATAATCTAGTTTCTTGGTTCCCAAATCAACAACTTTTATCACCATAAGTTACTTAAGTTTGGCAGCTCTGCACATTCACTCGGGTGACTTTATCAGGTTGATTTAGACCCGAAGAAAAGAAGCCTCAGGACAAGGAAGGACAATAAAGTGTGATATCCAGAGACTACCACAGCGATGGGAGAGGGGACAGAAGAGGGTAGCACCTGTCCTGAGAAGGGAGTCCAGAAGACAAAGCAGCATCTGAAGTAAAGAGGAAATCAAACAGCCATCTGCAGTGTTAAACGAAATGATACACGGATAGAAGTGATTCTGTATTAATCTCAGAACTGGCATCAAACTGTCCAGGGCTTTAATGAACAGAGGATATAGGCATATCACGAAATAAAAGATGTAAATCCTTGCCCACTTTTATTTCACCTTCTCAAGGCCAGGATACAAAATAGAACCTATAAGCACAGGTGACATGCCACCGACCATAAAACTGATCGGGAACTTCATTCTCCAACCCTTCATCAAAATGCTAATCGCTTAGTAAGGTTTTCTTTTTCTTAAATTCATAAACCCACTTCAATTTCATTCTTAAAAAGAAAAGAAACTACCATGTCACTCTCTCTCTCTCATTTTGACCAAAACGTATAAAAATGTTTTATCTTTTCTTCAATCTAACCATGAACATACAAAAAATAGCGATGACTCTTCCAGGTGGCGTTGGTTTACCAGTCAGGAATGAATTGACTCTTCCTAGAAGACTGATGAACAAATCTGAGCTCCCTGAAATTGTCTTTGTGAACACAGTGCGGATATTTGGTCCTGTATAGTTTGCTACAACAGGCTTCCTCAGTAAGATACACTTGGAAACTGGTTAACATTTATTTAGGGTTGTATGTTGCAAATTCAAGTGGCCACACCACCTTGCTGCCACAATTTTTAATAAGATCAATACCATTTCTCTATGCCTCCTACTGTTAACCCTATCCTAATAGGAAATTAGAGCATGGAGGTGAAATACTGTGCCCCTCCTTGAGGACATAAAAAGGAATAGTGACTTAACCCAGGCATGATGAGTTGATCCTAAATGTGTCAAATACTGAAATAGTTGCTTGCCATCTAAAATTTTACTTTCACAGGAAAGAACCCCAAAGGGAGAAGCAGCGTGGAAAGCCTGAAGATCAAGTGTGTTTGGCAAGATGGAACTATCAAGAAGATCTAGCTGGCTTTAAGCATCAGCTTCTCAGGATGAAGGGCTGCACCTCCGTGGATTTGAGGTGGGGTCCATCCCAAAGACTGTGATACATGCACAGAAGAACTAGGAAGAGGCAGGAAGAAGCCACATGCCACAGGTTGGCTCACTCTGAAGGCACGAAATTCTTCCACTTTCAGGAATTAGCCATGTCCGATGACTTTCTGAGCAAAACAGATTCTGGACATGATGAAGAAGCAAATATTCAGAATAGAAGCAAATAAACTTCAATCTTCTTGGTTCACGAACAATCTTCACAGGCACAGGCTGTCTCCAAAACAGTAAACTCAGCCAGGAAAGATGACTTCATCTTTCTAGGACTTGTGAGGCACATTTCAGATCCACACCAGCTGTGCGGATGCTTTCCTTGCCCCAGGCTGGAGAACTTCTTAGGCTGCAAAAAAGCTTCCCCATTTTTCTCCTTATGAAGAAAGTACTGGCCATCAAATGCATTAATATAATTTCATGTAATAATTACTCTCTGTGCTGTATTTAATAGAAGGAAACATTCAATTCCAAAGAAAGACCTCTTCTTCTTTATTTAAATACAACGGTTATGTGTAAATGAAATTGATTTAGAGTTTAAGAATAACCAAGTGGCCCTACAAAAGATGTTACAATTATTCTTACTGGATGTGTATCTAAGAATGAAAGTTATTTCTATCGATTAACCAAATAAGGTAATTTCTCTATAGACAAATAAAATTGATCTGGAACTTTATTAACTAACCCTTCATCAAACTGTTAATCTCTTACTAAGGTTATTTTTCCTCGAATTATTTTTCTTAAAGAAGACTGAATTCTGTATGCTTCTGCACCAAATATTTGCTTTCCCATCATGCCCAGAATCCATGGTGCTCAGAAAGTCATTGGAGCCTAGCTAATTATGGGAAGTGGAGGGATTCAATGCTTTCATAGTGACCCAGCCTCCAGCACCTGGCTTCTTCCAGGCTCTGCCTGCTTCATCTATGTCATCATGGCCCCTGGGGGGAACCCACCTCCAATTTGATTTAAAGAACACATTTTATAGGTTTTTATTTTATTTTTATACTTGTTATGTTTAACAAGTATATGGAATGGAAGGGCTGCATTATGGCTAAAAAGTGGCTAATGATAAACTGTATGTATATAATGTCTCACTTTTAGCATCAGGCAACAGGCTGATTTTACAGAATAGAATAGTGAAAGCTCAGCACTTGCCAGCTACAGAAGGAATCTGGTATATAATTAAACATGAGTGAGTGTGTGTGTGTGTGTTTACTCACACACAGAGATATTTTATTTTTACTGTAGACAAACTTTTTAACACTGCTTTGTTAGTTACCTTACACACAAGTCTATCAGTTTGCAATCGCCTGTTTCCAAACTTCCCAAATACCCAAAATAAAAAACTTTCATTTGTGTTGCTTTACAACCTCAGGAACAGTCCTGCAATCTGTGGCTTCTTTGCATTCTGCCTAAAAGCACACATGGGATGATCAAATGATACACTCAAACCTGAATGAGCTCTGTATTGACATTAGTGGAAGTCAAGGTTTGTTTAACCTCAAGGAGCCCATTAAAATTCAAACAATACTGAAACTTCAACAATGGAAAATTACACAGTAACACCCTTACACACACACCTTGCCCTCAGGCAGTACAGTCCAAGACTCAAACTGAACCATTAAACTACCAATATCCTATGCATACTGGGTTTTCTTTCTGTACGTGGGCAATAAAGGAAATTTAGAATTTAGGCACAAAAAGGAGATTGAATACAATAACTAGTAATACAGTAGAGCAACTGTAACGGTGTATTATAACAGAAGGTACAAGAATATGGTTGTTCTGACCTGTACTGACCCTCCTTCCACTTGTAAGGACATTAGATGAAAGGGGGCAAAAAACAAGGCATTGTGAGGAGACATTGAGCTACTAGGTAAGGGTGACTTATACACAAGTACTCCAATTCCATGACAGAAATCTGATAATGCACATGATTTTAAGTGACCCGCGAGCAGATATTGTATACAACAGGGACACGGTGGATAAAAGAAGGCTTCACGCCCTACTTGAGATAATACTAGATTTTATCATGCAACTCAGTCTACCGTGCAACTTAAAACCTATGATGAATAATGCATTTCTGGAACTTTCCATTTGATATTTTCATACCATGGTTGACTGAAACTTTGGAAGGCAAAACTGTGGATAAGAGAGAGGTGCCACATCAAGGCAGAGGTGTTTGATTCCATTATACTGTTGTGATTGGTTTTTGCTTATATTGTTTAGGATTAATTTTGAGTCCCACTCCTCCAAGCGATGAAATCTTTCAAGTTCAAATCGATTTGCGTTTTCACAGTGCAAAGGAAGTAAATCATTTGTTCTTGAAAATGATTTAAGTTAAACTGTCCTCTGGAGCATCGTTTAGTGAAAAAGAAGAAGCCATTTAGTTAGTGGCACTTGTATTGGTTTTCTGGGGCTGTGACAACAAAGTATCAGAAATATGGTAGTTTAAAAGAGCAAAGGATTATTATCTCACAGTCCTAGACTCTAGAAGGGGTGAAATACAGGTATTAGTCAATAGAACCAGTTTCCCTCGGTGGGCTTTAGGCTCCTGGCCTCTTTTTAGCTCCTAGTGGTTACTGACAACCCTTGACATGTTTTGGGTTGAAGCTGAATTTCTGTTTCTGTCCTCCCTTCTCTGTCTCTATGTATCTCCCAATCGCACTCCTGACAAGGACACTAATCACTGGTTTTGGGGCCATCCTTACCTGAGAGAACCTCATCTTAATTTGGTTGAGTCTCCTAAGATTCTAAGTGCAGATGAGATCACACCCGCAGATCTTAGGGTTAGGACTTAAATGTATACTTTCTGAAGATACGATTCAACCCCCGCCAAACTCATGGCAACATTAAATTACTCTACCTTGGAGAAGTGTGACCCTTGAAGGGATTATGTCAACTTGAGGGGATCAGGAACCACAACTAGATTGGGATTTGTGAACCACACCTAGATTGGGAATCAAGAACCGGCCTGGATTAGAATGGGATTTGTGGCTGGCCAATGAGAGAAGAGCACCCACCCAGATGTGAGAGGGTCAACTGGAACTCCAAGGGTGAAAAGGAAGGAAGAGTGAAGACTGTCACAGCTTGTTCCTCTGGGAAAGCTCTCGCCTTCGCAATTGTCTACAGACATCGACTTGCTACACGCTGCAGATCTTCAGCACAGATTCGCTCCAGACTCGACTTGTGCCTGTCTGCCTGTCGCTGCTCTTCAGTCGCTGATCTTCAGGCTTCTGTCTTCACCTGAGATCTACAGCAGACTCTCACCTCACCGCTGTCCTGCAGTCCCGGACGGGAGATCTACTTCACGGCTGAGCAGCCATCTTGGACCACCTCTATCCTTGGATTTGTAATAGATCCTTTTGTGATAAAAATCTGTAAATTCTGTCTTTGAAAGAACCCAAACTAATACAAAAAGTTATGTTTTTCTTCCCACTACTTGTTGAAAAGGGAATCATCATGTCTTACAGTGGCCTTCTCCTCTTTCCCTTCTGTTATTCCAAAGGTTCTAGTCATTTTCTCAGAGTAATCTCTGATGTTTCTTAGCCATACCTGTCAAACAAATGGGCTATTTTCCCTTTTCTATCTAGCCTTTTTTTTTTTTTGGTCACTTTTTCTGATGTCTCAGCAAAGAAGTCACCATGGATCTGGGATACTGGGACCTTTACTTTCTGGTTCAATGTATTTATATGCACAACCTGCTGGCTTAGCTACACACCCATCCCTGCCTGCTCCAAATACTACAAGGAATGTTTTATCCTAAAAGTAATATATAACCTCTAATGAATCACTCAAAATCTGGAGCCCCTTTATGAACACTTCGTGTAATTAATAGGAAAAAAGAAAAACTAACTAAAAAAGAAAAATGTAATCACGTAGGTTGACAACCAGCAAAAGATAATTAAAATGATCCTGTTTTGTTTCTGGCTTTCATTAACATGCAAATGAGATTCATGAAGTTTGATATTGTGTTTCAGCAAGAGCCACAGAAACAAATTAAGAATGAAAATGAGCCCCACTGATGGAGACTCCTGATGAGTATATAAATTAATGAAAAATACGATTGGATCCAATAGATGAAATATATATATTTGTGATTTACCGGACCTCAACAAACAAAATAAAACTGACTTCTTTTTCAGTGGACCACATTCTGTGAAAGCTTTCAGGACTCTCAAGGAAGTGGTGGTAAATGTTTATTGCTCCTTTATTTTAGACAGGAAGCACAGGATGCAAATCTTACTCTCAGATCAGTGCTGTGAATCACAGCATTCCTGCTGTCAGGACCTTGGAGGCCGCATCCATGATGGCTCTCAGTGGGGATGGGAGAATCTACGTGCCTGGCCAGGCAGGGTTTTCAAATTGCAGTTAGAAGAATCTGTTCTATGTGACCAATAATTCCCAATACAAGGCATTCACGTGCCCAGACGTCTCCCGTTTGATATAAATATGTCAGAGTATTCTCTCCATTAATATGTTCAGAGGCAGGAGGATCACAAGTTCAAGCCCAGCCTGGCCAACTGAGCACCTTGTAAGATCCTATTTCAAAATCAAAACTCAAAACTTGGTGAGGAAGGAACTGAAGCACACAGAATCGGCTATCTCAAGGTATATAATGTAAAGTTTTTAAAATCAATTTTAAGTCATGTAAAAGTATTTTCTAAACATCTCTATCATAATCAGAACAGTGTTTGTGCATACAATATGTACACACACACACACACACACACACACACACACACACACAAAATCTATGTATGATGTCCAAACATGAATATGCTCACACATTAAAGAGTAGCACCAAGGTGACATGACATCAAGAAGAAACTTAAAGATGTGACTAACTGATATGGCATGAGAGAAAGGGATCATAGATAGGGGAGACGTGGGTTAATAACATGTGACTCTGCCATCTATTTTTATGGCTATTAGAAATGATCCCTGTGTTGGTATTGCCAACCCTCTTTCTCTTGGTGCATGTACAGACGATTTTTACCTTAGCTGATTATGATAAAGCAATCATGATAGAACTTTGTCTCTAAGTACACAATGTTTTGAAAGTCTCTCTTATTTCTGCAGCAAGTGGCATTTAATTATCCCTTCTTCCCTTAAATATATTCAAGCCATCAAATCCAACCTACCTAAGAGATAGTAAACAATACAGACTGAGGATTCCTGCAAGAGCACAAAAGCTTTATGAGGTTCTTATTCCCCAATACCGATAAAAATCATGTCAATTACACTGTGAATTAAGTAACTGAGGGATTATTATTTTTAGAGAACTAGCATCTTTTCTGAAATACTTCCTGCAAACTTTTTCAGTTGAATTAAGAAGAGCAAGTCGATTAGGCTTTCATCAGTATTGCTTCCATAAGGATTGCATTTTACTGTTTAAAAAACATATATTATACATGAAAACTTGCCAGATTGAAGGAACTCGAGTTTTTAGATTTAGAAATGGCCATACTGGATTTTCAAATAAGAAGTGTCCCTTCTCCATTTCAGAATGGAACCCAGAGATCACCTACATCTTATGAGTTTTAACTCCGGCTTTATTTAGAAATTTACTTTCTTTTACAATATATTACTTACAGTGATTAAAAGAAAACAGAAAATTAAGGAGAGTAACGATGAAGTAACCAGAGTGAAAAGATCGACTTACCATCTCTGCGATTCAGTCTTGCAAACCCCGGACCGTGGCTACTGGAGAGTTCGGAAGAACTGCTGAAGGACGCCTGAGGCAAGGCAGACACCAGAGGGTCATCACAAGTGTCTGCCAGGAAGGAAAATGCCACAGTGGGGTTAGTACTCTGCCACCAACTGTTGTGGTATCAACAGACACCACTAACACCCAAACACAAATCAAAAACTAGGGTCTATCCTCTCTAGAGTATTCTAACAGGGCAGTAAATGCACTAAGAAAAGGAAAGGAAATTGAAGGGAGGAGAATGTGGAAGTGGAGAAGGAAAACATTGTGAAATGACAAAATTATATAATATGTTTGGGTGCAAAGGTTAATTTGAGCAAAACACAAAAAGTCTTCTTCATAAGTGGAAATATTTGTAAATTTAAATTTATTCAAATTAATCCACGATTTCTAAAAATACCATAAAATGAAGAAAAAATCACAAAATGTGTAAAGCATACGTGACAGCAATATATGAAACATGAATGTTTGTAAAAATATATCACTGTTTTTTAAAATGTAAGGCAGTTTACAGAAGTTATGATAGAAGTTAGAAAGTACCTACGAAAGAGAAATACAAGAATACATATGAAGGAAACACATATAAAACCAATATAAAATCAATATCCAAAACTTTAAGAAACGAACACCATGTGTTCAGAAAGAAAACACACTAGAAAAAGTAGTAAAAAGTTCAATCAGAAACAACAGAATCTACGTAAATTGGTAACTGACACCTAGTAAAGATAAAGTCAAGACTACACACAGTTGGGTACTATTTTTCAGACAGTCAGGTGTAAGAAGCTCTATTTGCTGAAGCATAAACCTGACCAGCTATTATAAAAACAGTAATTTGTCAGTAGCTTATACATTTGAACTTTTACATGACCCAGTTTCCACCAGGGCCTCTGGAGAGTGGATGGTTCCGGACTGAGCACTCGCATGATGAACCAAAGACTCAAGGAACCTTGACTGTTTATCCACTCCACGGGTGCTGTACACATACTAGGAGTTGTGGTGGTGGTGGTGGTGACGGGGTGTGTGTGTGTGTGTGTGTGTGCCCATAAAAAAATGTTGCAAATCTCTGAGCTCCAGCACACAGATACATGTAGCAAAGACAAACAAATTATTAACAACTTATAACCCAATGGTCAAAGAACAAATATATAAATCACAGTAGTGTTCAGAGTAAAGTAATATACAGCAGTAAAAAGAGCTTAAAACAATACAAAACACAAAGACTGGATCTTCATAAAATTTCTAGTGAGAAGTTGACATGACACAAATGTGTACAAAATTCTCAAGCTCGATGTAACGACTGTGTATTGCATATACACACTAATAAAAATGGGGGAGAAATTTTTTCGTGGAAAAAATTGAGTTGCAGAAGACCATATAATGTATATAGATTTGAGAATCTTACAAAGCGATGATAAATAACATATTATTGGAGAAATATGTAATTTTTTTTCAAAACTACTTTAAGAATGAAAAAGTCATTCAACTCAGGACTTTGTTTATCTGTGGAGGAAAGTAGAATTAGGATGAGAGAAAACTATAAAGATTCGTGAAGTGGAACTGTCAGTGTCCTAATTTTTGGTGTAGGTGGACCAGTTGCAGAATCATAGAGGATTATGATGCTTCACACAAAAATATACATACATACATAAACATGTATGTATCTATTAATATGAAAATAAGGATATAAATTAAAGTTTATCTATCATCTATTTATTCCTTCATGTGGACGACTTATATTGCTTTAAATAATGTACAAAGAGAGGAAGAAAGCATAAGAATTAATTTTATATTTATCATGATACCCATACACAATTTATTTAGCTAACTCTCTGTACGTTTTACAATCATTCTACAAAATCTTTGAGGTATTGATATTTTATTTTTACAGTTGTTTCCATTTTGCTCCAATCAGAAAAAATAGTTCTCTCATATTCATTACTTAATATACGTATTAGAAAGTAAATAAATATTAGGTAGAGTTATTATTCCATATGTTTGGGCAGTAAGCAATTTAAATTAAATAAATTCAAAAATCATCTAGATTTTCTGAGATGATATTAAGCTTTTTCTGCGTGAATATAACTTGTTCTCTAATGCCTTTCACAACAATTTATCTAAAGAGTACTTTGTTTATCAAGGTGGTCTTACTGTCACTGAAAGCCCACTTTTTCTCCTTCTGTACCAGATAATCCTCAGCTGTCTCATAAGAAAGATGGCTCCTGCATGGCTATTGATTGGCTTAAGTACTAACACCATCCAATCTACTTGTAATTCAAGTATTAAGGAGGAGATACACACAAAGACACGCAACTCATAGAGTGTTGTAGAGAATTTTGATTACACCCAATTAGACCCAGGTACCAGCCAAAATGCCTTAAGACACTGTGAAAACTACAGTGGGTGTGTTTACGCACACACGAGTGAATTACACATACCTGGGCAGACTCATGTATAGGTGTGCGTCTCCACTATAACTCCCATATTCTGGGATCGTTGTCTGCATGCAGATGCGTGATAACAAGGAGTGTTTAACTGCATTTCCCAATCAATTATGCAGATTCCAATCGATACTTTGGATGTAAAATGCCTCCCCAGTGCAATCAGTCTAGAGGGTATATATTTATTGCCCATTTGTTTTTGCCAACTATAAATCGAGAATCAATATGGGCCCACTTTTAGCTTTAAAAGAATAGAATTAAAAGAAGAGAAAGGATACTTTATCCACTTCTTGAGAGAGAGCTATGCAGTGTGGAAATGGGTCACAGACTGGCATAGGAGGACTCTGATGCTTGGAAAAGTTCCAATGGCCTTGACTACTACGTAACGTTATTCTGTACCACCTGTCTACAGTGGTTGTGTGTTCATTTAGCAATAAAATATTTTATTTCTTACACAGCTGATAAGAACTAACATGTTAAGTGAGCACTCTGGGGTCAGAACTGAACATCTTTCACACATACTAACTAATCTTGACCCCCTTCTAGTTGATATGCAAATATTATTATCTGATTGGTAAGGAGGCCCTGGAGGTACAGATGTTGGCTCATGGCTCATCTGACTGGTAGCAAAACCATGAGATCTACAAAGAAAGTTGGAGGTCCAGATCTGGGCTTAGAAGAACACCATGATTATTTCTTCAGGCTTAGAGTGTAGGAATCTCATTATAACATAATAGTGGCATGAATGAAACCTCCATCAAGGAGTGTGAGCTCCAGTTCCAGGTTTGTTGTTCTATTTATGCATGTCCCACTTGACCTTCCATAGTCTGGTCACCAGGGGAAGAGGTTGGACAGCAATAGGCAAGCAATGATCTATCCCTCTGACATCAATGGAATAGAACTCTGGATTAAGCATTAATCTCTAGGGGACTTAAGCCCACAAAACCAATTTTCTTTAACTGCAGTGGAAATATGCAGATTCTGAACTTGCAAAGCTGAGAAGGACAATTCAGCACAAAGGTTCTCAACCAGAACACTCTCCCTGGATATATGACATTCAGACACACCATGGCCATCTTGAGTAAGGACAGGGCAATGCTGGCACCTAGCTGATGCCAATACTATCATCAAGCTGAAGACAGAGATGTTGTTAAACATCCTGTAATGCACAGGGCCACCCTGTGCAACACATAATTACCTGGTCCCAAGAGTCCATAGTGTTGAGATTGAAAAACATTATTCTGAACTCTGATAAATGCAGCCCCTCCACTGCTGTTCTATAGAAGTCATCCCTCATCTAGAATTCACCAGTTTCCTCTCACATTTCAGTGACTGTTAGCTCTAATTTACAGCTTTTCACATGCAAATAAAGATTATCCAGACTGCGTAAGTACAGAGCATTTAAGTAAGGAACTTTTGAAATCTGAAATAACATGCTATTTTAGCTCAAAACACAATTGTATTTTAACTTAGGTAATAGATCATCATAGTATCCTTGTCATTTTACTACTATACCACAGGCAACATTCTTGATAGAAGAAGAAGATGAAGATGAAGGTGAAGAAGAAGAAGAAGCAGCAGCAGCACAGAAGAGCAAGAAGTTTCCACTGACAAGTGAAATGTCATAGCACCATCACACACATTTTAAGGAAGTTGGCACAATTCACCATGGTAGTGGGACACATTGGTTTAATTACTGTTTTTTGCTAATAGGACAAGAAATGACTAACAGTCAATGCTGCATGCATTTCCACAATTACATTATGTAATACTTTCAGTCATATTAAAATTTCCACTTAAATGTGGATATAAATTGAAAATATTCAAATGATAGTTTTTAGTCCTTTTGGTAAAAAAAAACATTCTATACACTATCTGCATCTAGTAAGTCTTAATGAATTCTGTTAGAATACCCATGTTAAGAGGGAAATAACCTGACATATCGTATGAAGAGAGATTGTCACACACACAAGATACACAATTCTATGTCGTTTAGGACAATAAATTGAGAAGAGTTCCCATTTACTCTTTTCATCAGCCAAACAAACAAACAAACAAACAAACAAACCTTTATCTTCATCACGACAATAAGACAGTAGGTTAGATCTCTGGTAAGGTACACATATGAAGACACTCACTAGCCTTTTATAAATAAAGAACATAGGCTATATTGAAAGTATTTTAATATAGCTCAATAGAAAGTAATTTAATTTCATTTTACAAAAGACTTTAATGCATAATTCTCGTAAGTAAAAGCTGTTCAGTTTTTAATAAAAAGTAATTCAATTTTCTTAAGCAGCATGTAATATTACCTATACCAAGATAATAGGTGGTAATATTGGGTGCTGGGTCCTCAGTACTTTACATCTATTAACTGATTTTGTCCTGACAAATAACCTATACTCTTTGATACTATTAGCTCTAAAGACAATTGAGCCAAAGGGACACAGTAGCTCAATAATTAATTCTTGGGCGTATTCCTAAGATGTCCATTGTTAGAACCCAGGCAATACAGCGCCAGATTTGTTCAGAGACGACACATTGTTGAAGCAAGCAAGTATCAGGAATCTAAAATATGTTTGGCAAAACAGCTCGGCTGCTTTTCAGGGGCACTTGGCTTAGCAGTCATTGAGGAATCTCTGTAAGTTGGACAACCTCCCAAAATCAGTTGCATTCCTGCTAAAAAAAAATTATACTTCTCAAAACAATATGCACTGGGGACTAGGAAAGCAGAGGAAACACAAATATTTACAATCTTCAAGAATCCCCATACTCTAGAGGCAAGGATGGGACTTTTGGTGATGAGATTCGGAAACACTAGAATTTCATTCTTCTCAGAATAGCCTCTTTAGTACTAGCTCAAATATTCCACCAACATATTTAGAACTAAGGCATGATCTTCTCACACAAAAGTCTGAATGAAGTGTTTATTCCAAACTATATTATAGAAATTGCCATCCACTTGAAATTGGAAATCATTGGCTAATTTAAGAGATAAAGGGTGTAACTATATTAACATATGCAATCTGTAAATTCAGAGCTGGAGAGGCTGAGGCAGGAGGATTGCTGTATGGCTGAGGACAGTCTGGCTGACTACATAGTGAGTTCAAGACTATTCTGGATTACAGAGCAGGACTCTATCTGAAAGAAAGAGAGAAAGAGAGAAAGAGAGAAAGAGAGAAAGAAAGAAAGAAAGAAAGAAAGAAAGAAAGAAAGAAAGAAAAGAAAGAAAGAAAAGAAAAGAAAGAAGAAAGCAAGCAAGCTACAAGAAAAACATATACTGTTAAAAATATTATGTACAAGGCAAGATTTCATCCACAAATTTGGATAGACATTTTCTCTAACCATAAGCCCAGCCCGAGTTAGTTTTCCAAATCATTCAGGCTGAATTTCATAATCCCAGGTGGAATCCTATCTCCCTGACCAGGCATATCAGGCGACCCAGTTCCTGATACATCTCTGTTTCCTGCCCAAGAAGACACTGAATATTCAAATGTGTAGTGGCCAGCCTACAAACAGAAGCTACAGCAGCTAGCGCAAAGAGCCTATCTACTGCAGTGTTTTAAACAACCAGTACAGGAAGCCAAGTAATAACTCCTCTAGCAATTGGCTCAAAACAGATAGGATTTGGCTGACAATTTATGACTTCCCTAATTTATATCGGTTTCCAATTTAGGAGAGACTAAAAAGAAAGTTGTTCACACATTCCTCACCATCCACACAGGATGCCCTGCCTCTGCCTAGCTGTGTACAACTTCCCCAAGCCAAGAGCTTCCTATCAGGACATACCTGAAGCCTTCCCTGTTTTCTCCCACTACAAAGAATTCTTCTATTCTGCTTTCTTTGATTATGTGCTCTGTTTTGTTTGAGACAGGAACTCAATTTTTAATCCAATCTCAATCTACTCTTGAATTTATTATATAGCGCCTCAGGCTGACCTCAAACTTACAGCAATCCTCTCGCCTCAGCCTCCAGACTGCTGGGATTCCAGGGCATGCGCCACCACACTGAGCTGACATGGTACTGGAGAATCTAACTCTGGGCCCCATGCTTGCTAAGAAAGTGCTCTAACCACTGTACTCTTCCTCCAGTCCCTCGGCTTGCCTTTAAGTCTCTGCCAAATCAAGTGATGATCCCTTGCTGGATCAAAGTCTAAATAAACAGCCTCTGCTCATTCTCATTTGTGAAGTCTGCACTGATTTCATACCACTTTGCTCTTCCCAACAGTGACATTTCATTCTCCCAACAACCTACAATAAAGCCACCAATGGTCATCCTGAGGAAGCATCAAAGATCCAGGTTATGTTTGAAACCAATCAACCTCCTAATTTAAAAATACACCGTGAATCTCCTCAAACTGCCACAGTTATGGAGTCTGCACCTTCAGGAGTTCATCCTGGCTGTACCGCAGAATCACATGAAGAGATTTAAAACTTCAGATGTACTGGCAGAAACCGTACACTGCCTCTTGGGACCCACCCTCGCGAGCAGCTACTGCTCTTCTCTAAAACACCCCATGCCTGCTCTTTTGAGTACCACTTCACCCATCATATGTAAGTAAGCCCGATAAACCCGCTAGTTCACCAGGTTGGATTTTGGTATCATCATAACTTTGATCTGTTGGCTGTGGGTGAACAGATGTTAGCTCACATCTCTCTAGGAAAAGTTCCACAAGACCCGCAAGGGTGAGGGCTGCTCACAGGAGCATGGGTTACAGCCAGCACTGTGCTAGTTCGGGGGCTATGGAAATAGACTTGCAAATTAATTCCTGTTCGATGAAAAGTGGCATTCCTTTTGGACCTGCCTTTATGCTTTTCATCAGTTCCTGGGGTGCATTAAGGTATAGTGATTTCTCCTATTGAACCCCTCTCTCCTGAGGAAGCCATGTGGACTGATAGTGTACAGAGGCAGCTGCTACCGAATGATATCTTGGTGAGAAAAAAAGAAAGGGAAAAGAAAAGAATGATTAAAAGTGATAATGCAAGTAGGCTTGAATAAAATATAATTTTTCATAAGAGCAGGTAGCAAAACATGAGCATACGTGACTTCATCTCTCAAACTCCCATCATTACCTAAAATAACATTTTAACTCAATTAGATACCACTGAGGGAGACCAGCATAAATTCTTTAGCTTCTTTGAGTCTAAATTTAATTTTGACATGAAAACTAACATTCACTTGAGAATAGTAGTTTCAAATATATTAAGATAAACAGGAGCTTCTAACTCTGTCATCCAGTGGAGTTAATATAAAAATTCACACATTGCTACAGCTTAAAACAAGTAAATATCTATCAGCATGTTTTCATAGAACTAAACTAAAGACATGGATACTTTCCAAGGACCACTTGTGTAGGCAGCAGTCTGTGTGCTCCTGTGCGTTTTCTCCTATAGGACCATGGGGGAGTTCTATATGAAATTACCGAATGCTGAGATATTAATGGCATAAGGTTTTGTTTGGAGGCAAAGAGGGGCTTATATGGTCCAAGTTATAGCTTTACTTTAAATAGCTTTCCCAATTAATCTTCACAAATTAATGGATTAATGGCAAGGCAGTTAACTTTTAATGACAGCACAGCCAGAGGCTGATTGATTTTAGTCTTAATAGCAACTATTTAAATGTTAGATATTAGGACAAAGAGTCATAAAAATCCACCAAGAAAGCCAACCAAAGGTGAAGGGATAGAAGAAACAATGTTCAAAAAGTCAAAAGAGCACCAGACTCCTAGGAATCAGCACACATAACAGATAATTTGGCCACATATAACACCATGTTACCTAATTGATAGCAGGAATAATAAAATGAACGTTATAGATGAACGTTTTCCTCAGTTTGGTATATATGTAATTAAGATAGACCCTCAGGCAAATTAGTGGATCAAAAATTAATTTTCTAAAGCACATCACAGTTTTCCCCACAATGATTACATCAGGTTATTCTCAATCTATTCTGTCATAGACACCTCAATCTATTCATTTGATGGGTAAAAAAGAAGTATAACCACTGTGTATTGTTGCTTTGGTTAGCACGGCCAAGCAACATGCCTTCCGCATGCTGTCATCCATTCTCACTGCCCAAAACTGTCTCCTTACTCTCTATTTTTGCACGTTACGACTATAATATGCTTAAGTCAATCACACTGCATTACATACATATTGTTGGTAAAGTTTATTTGCCTTAAATGATCTTTCTGATTACGCTCATCTTCAATTTTGTCTATGTTTATTATGTAAAGAGTTATGCCTGTGATTGCTGTTATGCTGTGGACATATGCTTGCCAACTTAATCGAACATCTGTCTGCTGGTAGGTGATCAACTGAAGTCTATCTGTCATAGGAGGTAGTATGAAAAAAAAGAGCTTTAGATTCAATAAAGCATGTCTTCGAATATTTGCATTGGTACTTCTGGGGGTCCAGTTCGTGCTGCACCCACTTGACCTGCCTCTACTATAGTGCCAATAAAAGGTATTCTCTTTACAAAAAGAACTTTGAGAACTTTATGATACAAAATAGCTAAACTCCTAAAAATGCAGATTAAGGCTGGGCAGGCGGATTGCCTTGAGGCTGAGGCCAGCATGGGCTACATAGTGAATTTCGGACCAATCTAGATACAAAGTAGGACCCTGTCTCAAAAAAAAAAATGCATATGAGGTACTTAAAGTAATCCATCTCCTTTCTTCTGCTTCCCCAGTACTAGTGAGTAAAGAATAGTGTGTTGTTTTAAGGGATTATTAATTTGTTTGTCATTAGTGAGCCACCTTGGAAATTAGTGTGATAAATGAATTTAGAACATCGTGGAAACAAAATGTTCATATCAAGGACTGCACCAGCCACTGGAGGAAGAACACGGGATAATAGTCTCATATCCCGCTTTCTGGCTTGTCACGTTTGCATCCTGTGGCTCGAGCACCACTCACACTTTCTACTTTATGCTTTTGACATTTTGCCGTAGCCATTCCAATTAGATGCTTCATAGTTTCAGAGTATGAAAGACTAATACGTTTTATTGAGTAGCTTAGGATTTCATCTGCTTGCTCCTTTTCTTAGAGATCAGAAGATCTCAGGGGGAAAAATGCATTCTATGATAGACTGCTTAGTTATTTATTTGTTGCTGGGACAGAATGCCTTATATCCACAACCTAAGGGAGGAAAATTTAAGAAGGTTGGACACAGTCCATGCATGGGCAGGCAGCAATGGTGGGAGCATACGGCAGAGGCTGGAGAACTGCTCACGGAACTGTAGACAGAAAGCCAAGGGAATGAGGAGCCAGTCAACGTCTAGAAACTCAGACAAGGCCAGAGCTTTTCCAGGAAGAATCTGCAACAATGTTTCTTCTTCCTTCCTCTTCTTAGTTCAAGCTGCCAGTAGGACTTCCCCCTACATTCAGGGTCGGTGGCCCTCCGTCACTTCCTGGCCCATGAGTCAATAACACACACCTGGCAGCTCTGCTCTGGGGCCCCTCAATCTCAGCAAGTTGATGCAAATCCCTCCAGGTGAAACCCTATTCCAGCCAGGCCCCACCTCCCAACAGCACATGTTTCCGTAGATATCCCACTATTTCCAAATACATGAGGCCTTTGGAAGACACTCCAGATCCAACCCACAATATGGACCTTTATGTACAGTGGGGGGTTGGGGGAGGGTGAAAAAAAAGATGAATCTGCAGAACGATGAGAGAAACTGATGAACTACTTCAAAACGAAAGTCTAAAACCTCATGAAGAATGTGGTCCTGGCCTGATTGGCAGCTTCGGACACTCCCATTCATTCTGTGCTAAGAAGATATGTAAACTTACTTTTGATGATCAGGTCTACCCTAGTGCTGAGTAAGGATAACGCTCAACTAAGCCTCAAACACAAAAGCCTCAAGTGATTTTGTCGTGGTTTGGATCTGGAGTGTCCCCTCATGTTCCTATGGATACTGTGTAGGGTTGGGAGGTGGGGCCTGGCTGGAAGGCGACAGGTGCTTGGGGCTTGACCTGGAGGGGTGTGTGCTGGTTCTGCCCATCATCCCAGCCTCTCTCTGTACCACCATGTTGTGAGAATCGGTGCCACTGGAGCTCTGGCTCCGGCCCTGCCTCTGCCCCAGTCCTGCTATGTCTTCCATCATTTTCCAGCCACCCATCTGTGAATGGACTGTGACCTTCTGAAACTGTGAGCTACAATAAATCTTTCCCCCCTAAGTTGTGGATGTTAGGTATTGAGTCACAGCCACAAAAAAAAAAAAAAACCTAAGGTATATTTTTTAAAATATGCGATGAAAATATACAACTAAGAACTCACTTTGGGGAAAAAGAAAGCATAAAGAAGGTACAAGGGAGGAATAGGTGAAACTGAAAGTTATTCGGGGCTGGAGGTATAGCTCAGTGATTAGAGAGCTTGCCTAGGAAAAGGCAAACCCAAGGTTCAATCCCCAGCACCACATAATCCCAGCACTCAGGAGGCTGAGACAGAATGATTACTGTCAGCTAGAAGACAAAAAAAAAAAAAATCCTAAAATTCATATAGAATGAAAAGAGACCTCGAATAGCCAAAGCAATCTTGAGTAACAAGACAAAAGTGGGTGGCATCGTAATTCTGAACATCAAGTTATATTATAAAACAATAGTTATTTAAAAAAAAAAAAAACTATGTGGCACCGGTACAAACACAGACAGATTGACCAATGGAACAGAGCCAAAGATGCAGAGATAAACTCAAGTGACCTCAGCTACCTGATCTTTGACAAAGACACCAAAAATACACACTGGAAAAAGGACAGTTTCTTCAATAAATGGTGCTGGGAGAATGGGTTATCCGCATGTAGAAGAATGAATCTAGACACACACCTCTCACCATGCACCAAAATCAAACCAAAGTGGATCAAAGACCGACATATTAAAATAGAAATACTGAATCTCCTGGAGGCCACAATAAGCAAAAATCTAGAATATGAACACCTGAAGCAAGAGAAAGAGTCCCCAGAATTAACAAAGGGGATCATATTAAGAGAGAACTGACAGAATGGGAAATATTTTCCTACACCTCTGACAGGAGGATAATAAATAGGATATACAAGGAACTGAAAAAATAGATCGCTCAAAATTAAACACCTGATTAAAAAGTGGGCAAGTGAAATGAATCAGCATTTATCAGATGAAAAAGTTCAAATGGCCATCAAATACATGACGAGATGTTCAACAACCTTAGTCATCAGAAAAATGCAAATGAGAACATCACCAAGGTATCATCTCATTCCGGGGAGAACGCCGTACGTCAAGAAATCAAACAGCAATTGATGCTGAAGAAAAAGGAACCCTTTTACACCGCCTTTTACACTGTACTAGTTCACACTGTAAACTAGTAAAACCACTATAGACGGCAGTGTGGAGATTCTTCAAAAGGCTGAAAATAAATATTCCATTTTATCCAGGATACCTCTTCTGGATAGCGCCATCTTTCCAAAAGAGTTAACGGCAGTCTAGAACAGAGATGCAGGTATGCCCATGTTTATAGCAATACAAGTAACTATAGGTAAATGTGGAAGATGCCAGAATGTCCATCAACAGACAAATGGATGCAAAATTGTGGTATATGTACACAACGGACTACGACTCTTTTATAAAGATAGACAGTTTTGAGGCTTTTGTAAGTAAATGGTCACAACTTGAGATGAGCAGGCTTAGTGAAGTGAGTCAAACTCAGCAAGCTAAATATTGCATGGGGTCTCCTAACATGAGAAACCCAGAACACAAGCATTTTATAGAACCAAATGGATGTGATCGTGGGAATTAGGAGGAATGGGGTGGGTGTGGGAGGGCCAAAAATGGGGAGGAGGAGGGGACGGGATTGTAATGTTGACATGATATATATGTGCACAAACTGCTCAAGCTCATTGTAACCATTATGTATCGCACATACATAATAATAAAAAGGAAGGATGTTTGTCAAATAGAAAACACAGTAATAACAAACTAAATAAATTTAGGATCCAGGGTTTTTTCGGGGAAAACACAATAAGCTTTACCAACTACTCTAATGAAGACAGTACAAATACACAAAATAATAATTAAACTAGTAAATCACTGATATAACACAAATAGAGCATTTTTCTTCTTTCTCTTTTTTGAAAAAATGCTGGCTTGTGTAAAAAAAAGAATACTGAGTAAATATTGCTACAAACGGACACTTGTTTTTCACATTCCAGACACAGGTAAAGGAAGAAGTAAATGTCGATGGCATTCATTTGCTACTGTCACTATAACAAGTTGTCATGCACTTATAATCTTAAAAGCACACAAATTTATCTTTTTGTAGTACATGAAATTTTAATTCACTAAAGTTGCTTAACAATACGATTAGATGTGGCAGGAGAGTCACTGATTTTGAAGATAGATATGCAGAAATATCCAGTCTAAAGACAGAGAAAAGGAATTTTTGAATGTGTAATATTTTAATCAATAACAAATAAATGAGTTAGAGAGAAAAGTAGTTTTGAAAAGCTAATGCAAATCAGACTGTTAGCACAGTGCCTGGCACTTGGTGCTTGGCAACCATAACCACAACCACACTGCTGTTCTGCAGTTGACGCTGCTCATGGGGCACTGAAAGATCCGGCAAGAAAGAGACAGAGATCACGCAATGAAGCCAGCATGGGCAAGGCACTCCCGGGGTTCTTTGGGGCTCAGAGTCCCCCAGGTGCTGCTGGTTTGGGGAGGAGAGTTGACTCTGATCCCCGCTCCACCCCAGCTGCTCTCCGCTGTGCTACTCACTTACAGGACAGAAAACTGAAGAAAACAGCCAACTTTTCTGCACATGCCACTCATCCGAACAGCTCAGAGCTGTACCTGGGGTGGGGTGGTAGAGCCTAGCAAATTCGTATCAATGTCTGTGTTCTGGGTGTCAAACACAAAATTTCACTCAGTGTGCCAGTGATGAAGAGCTCAAAATTTTGTGTTTAATAAATTTATTACCTTGCAGTTCCAGGTGTGTTAAGTCTAGGATCAGGTTCAATAATTAAAAGCCTGGAGCCTCTAGGAGAGAAATCGTTGGGTTCCCTCTCCAGCCTCTAGAGACCACCTATGCTCCTTGGTTCCCTCCTGCACCAGTCTTCGGTTGGTTCCTCCTGGTTGACAATTTGATTGGCTCAAGGGACACCTAGGAGCTTGGAGAAGCACACTTCTGAGTATGTCTGGTTAGGTGATGGCAGCATGACCTTGAGGATTTTCTTCTGATGCTGAGCATTTCTAATCTCCCTGCTTCCAGCCACGAGCTAGGCTGCTTCCCTCCCCTGTGCCTTCCCACCAGGATGTTTCCGCCTCAGAGAAGCTGAACATCTCCAAAAGTAGAAGCCAAAGATAACCTGTTTCCTACTTTTGGTTGTGAGTGTGAGGAATTTTGTCCCGGCAATGGGAAATGGACTAGTATCCGCTTCTGTCATCACATCTGTGACTCGCTTGTCACGCTTCGGCAGTTAAACACATTCCAGTGATTCCACTGGGACAACTTTGATAACCCAGAATAATCTCCCAATCTCAAAGCTTCTCACTTAATCTCACTTGCAAAGTCCCTTTTGCTCTATATGAAATAATCAAAGATTCCAGAGATAGATTCTCCAGAAGTTGCTGATCTGCTTTCCACAGTTACCAAACAAGGGTGCAGGACTAGGTCAAACAAAATGAAAATGATTTTAGAAGGCTGATGTCTTTATATTTTGGGAAGCCACTTGAGTTACCAATGGAATCCCCAAGTAAAATTATACATTGTTGCACATCAGAATACATCATTTCCCCAAGCCTCCGGGAAGACCAGTGCAAATCCTCTACTCAACGCACAAAGTTGACAAATTTTCTCCTTTCTGAGCACATGAGCTGCTGCATTCCGGCCATCTCATCTCTCCACCACCTGTCCTGAGTCCCCGCCCTCTCACCGCATGGGAGGATCTCTCCTTAACTTGTGCAGGCCTTCACTACAGCACATTTCTGGTAGTCTGAGTGTCTACTTGCTGCAATGGAAATGTTTGGAAAGTCATTATCTTGCTATCTGCTATCTGTCACCTTCCACAGGAGACAGAATTTTGTGTAGCATGGGTATTTACAAGTGTAACGTCTGGAGCCATCTTCTTGGGGTTGAAGTCCTGCCTCTGCTAATTGCTACCCAATTTTAAGTATTTTATTTTAAGTGCCTTGCCTCATCACTAAATGGTTTCAAGAGTATGATGATACTGAGGAAAACAGGACTACTGAAAATTATTGGAATCAGCAGAGCGAGCACTTCGTACCTGGTACATAGTGAGTACTAGATAAGTGTTTATAATTGCCTCTTCAAGTGTTTATTATTATTAATTTAAGAAGTTCAAGGGCTGGAATTGAATGAAATTCAGCAACGTACTTCTCACAGAACCAATAGGAGAAGAAAGCAGGGAAAGGGTGGAAGAGGACGGCACTCGGCATTCTTAACCACATGGTGTGCTGCCCTCTACACAAAGGTGTGGAGCTTTTCACAGAATTATCCAAGAAATAAAATCGTCCTAGGGGGCATTGTTTTCCTAATAGAGAAGAATTTACAGTGCTTCAAAAAGCCATATTATCCTGTAAACCTCTTGCACTTTAAAGTTATTTGTTTTGTTTATTCTGAAAAAAATGGAGTTTAAGACTGCAGATGGTGCCAAAATCAAGAAGGCCCGATTCATGCGAGAAGTGGAAAGGGATTGAGAAAACACAATCGTCTCATCTTTGGATGCCTTCAATGATGCAGTTAGGATGTTTAGAGTGTCCCCGCGGTGCTGACTACACCACACGTATATGAAGTTATCGCAACAAAGTCCTCCTAACTGCGTGCTCTTTCCATTAGCTGGTATTTCCTACCTGAAATTGCCATGGTGTAGACTTCAATTCCTGGAGGGAAAATTGGGGAAGCATCAATTCAATTCTTATTCCACTCATACTTGATGATAGCTTGACATCAGTGAACAAACACTCCATTTTATCACTAAATTATTTTGCGAATTATTGCTTGTATCACCAAATCACACATTTAAAGGCTGAGATGGTCCCTAGTGATAAGGAATTTTTCTGCAGATAAATGTATTCTAATAAGGGAATCCATAATACTGTTTTAATAAACAGCTATTTCTCACTAAGGAGGGGGGTGGATCAAGCCAACCAGAAACAATATGCTTCTCTGAGCAAAAACGTGAGATTAGATGAAAGCTGTTTCCATTTCATTGGCTAAGATTATTGTGTTTGATTTCATAATAAAGCAAGGGACAAGCTCGGCTGGATTCAGAGGCTCATTTTCACCGTTCTGACAGTTTAGCTAAAAGCTAGTTGATCAGGTGCAACTTAGCTCAACAGAACAGACTGAGATCTGGAACATTTCTGAGCCCTCGAAGTACAATTTTCCAACAAACCACAGCCCATAACAAGGAACCACCCCTATTTCAATGAGACACCGATGTTCCCAAGACCTGATCTCTCTAAATATATGTGACATCATGGCTCAGACTCCTTTGTGCTAGACAGAGAGCCAGATGTACGAACCTCTCAGAAGGCAAAATTCTAAAATGACGTCCAAGATGCTGTGTCTTTCTTTTGCACACCATATGTAATTGCCACACCTTAAGGAGAAACAGAACTTGTGAATGTGATTGGATATCACTCCTACATTATATTATGTGAAAAAAAAAGAATTTTGGAGATGGAATTAATTGGTTAATGTCCTTAATTTAGTTGACTTTTAAGTACTGAAAAATAAGATTAGCCCAGGTGGTCTGTTAGAACTGTGCTGATAAAAGCATTAAAACTCTCAGCAACATAATTTCTTTGGTGACACAATCATGCCCAGCACAAATTAGGCAGTCATGAGGCCGTGCACTTCACTGGCTACAAACAGCACCATGTGAAAACGTATCTGAGACCTGTTCCTTCCCCCTAATGAGCCCTGACTCATCTTCCCTCAAAAAATTAATGTTTCTTATCTAAAACTAAAGAGGCTTCTGTGAGACCAAAGTAAACAGCTGTACAGTTAATACCTAAAACATCCCCTCCCCCAATTCACATGTGTTTGGGAAATGATTAGATTGTGGCATGCTATACTAATCAATGACTTCATCCACTCATGAGTTCAGGCAGAGGCCTGGTTGGAGGTGGGTCATGGGGACATGACCTGGATGGATGGATTCTCGTCCCAGCTCCTTCCTTCTCTCTGCTTCCTGGTTGCTATGACACAAGCGCTCTTCCTCTGCCATGCCATCTTGGCCATGAAGCCAGCCACCCAGGGACTGAGCCCTTTCAAACTGTGAGCCAAAACCAACCTTTCTTTCTTTAAATTTCATCCAAGCAACAGGAAAGCTGACTTGTCAATTTGCAAGTTTAATGTACAACTTTAGATGCAATACAGGAATGTCTAAAAGATTAGCAAGAACTGGGAGACATAGCAAAGAATTCCCAAGACAACTAGATTTGCTGTTTAGATGGTAAACATCCTCAAAACCATATAAAAACCCCAATCTTCGACCATGACAGCACAATAATTCTTCTCTTGGAAACTCATCTCTTATCTCTCTGGACACTGTACTCTCACCTGAACAAACTAGTGTCTTCCTTTATTCTGATCTTGATAAATTATTTTTTTCACTCCTCGCATCACTGACCCTCTACACACATTCTTGCATGGTAAGAATCGGGAAATGCCTTTAAAAGTCCAAAGGTGCAAATCAGAGACACAAAAAGCCCAAGGGACAGGAAGCGTGAGCTGGATTTCTCCCAATGGACTTGAAGTTGCTAACTACCATGTTGGGGACAGTGCCACAAAAAAGAACAGATGGCCTCTGAGACCTGAGAAAAGTCCTGCTTGCTTGCAAAGCGAGAAAAGTAGCCTCCGTTTCAACAAATTGAATTCTGATTTTTAAAAAATGTAAACTTGGAGCAATACTAGGCCTCCGATGAGATGACAGGTGTACTCTGATATTTCTAGGTCCTTCATCTCTTTACAAAAAAAAAAAAAAGTTGTAGACTAAGGGCATAGCTCAGTGGTTAGAGTGCTTGCCTAGCAAGTGCAATGCCCTGGGTTTGGTTCCCCGGCACCATATAACAGCTGGGCATAGTGGTGCACACCTGTAATGCTAGCATTCAGGAGGCTGAGGCTATGTGCTCAAGGCCTGTGCTACAGAGTAAGACCTTACCTCAAATAATACAAAAGTTGTAACCCCTTCCCATAGCCTGATCATATCCTTTATAACTATAACAAATACCAGTAACTCATGTGCTTCCAGGTGTTTTAGTACATACAAACTGACATATTATATGCAAACACAGCTATATCGTTAGTTATCTTAGACATATGTACCAAGTCTAAAATTTTTACATCGTAAATTTTTTAAAATAGAAAACATGTTACAATTCTGCACAACCTACCCCATGATCTACTGTTAGCCTCAGAACACAATTTCAAATACACAAGTCTCTAAATATTTATCATTCAACTTTATAACTTAGAATTACTAGTTTAAAATAACCCTTGAAGCTTTTAGTATAGTGATGGTACTACAAGTGGCCATCATTATTATTTTGTATTTCAAGACACCATATTTAAAAACTGATCATTCCTGCAGAAAATGGAAGGCTTGCATCTGCATTCAAAAATTCTTTTGAGTGCCTTCTATTATAAACTTCTACTCAGACTTCATTGAAATTAGCAAAAACTTGACATAATTTTCAACTTTGTTTATGTGCTGTAAATTGTGATTTTTCAAATTAGTCCCTATAAAATGCTCTTCAGTGAACCAAGTATTTGCTTGCTTTCTTCACCCTGTGCAAACCCCACTCTTAGAAAATCTCCCCTCTTCTACCCATTGTGATGGCTAATCTTGATTGTCAAGTTCATTGGCTGGAGAAATGCCTAGGAGATTAGTAAAGCTCACTTATAGGTATATCTAGATGTGCCAGAAAGGCACGATGATCTTGGGGGTTAAAGATCTGGTCCCCAGCCCCTTCCCTTCCTGACACTTTTTCCTGTCCTCTGCTTCCCCCAATGCCATGGGGAAATGCTATGGGGTGAGCAGCCTTCTTCCATCATGTCCTTCAGCCACACCTTTCTTCCCTGGACAACCATGGACTTAAACTGGAAGCCAAATTACATCCTTCCTCCCTGAAATTGTGTGAAATTGTGTGTGTGTGTGTGTGTGTGTGTGTGTGTGTGTCAGATATTTTAATCCAGAGACAAAAATAGCTAATATACATTTTGTTGACCAATCACCCAAAGTAACAATTTGACATATGTCTGGGTCTAATACTTTGCAAATTGACTTCAAGTTTAGCAATGAAGGGATTCATAGTATGAAATGATCCATGCCAGTGTACCAATGATACTGCAACCTGAGCCCTCCTGGAATTGAGAACTGAGAAAAATTCCAATAACAGTTATATGTATTCAAGGTATATCCCAGTCAGTTAAATTCTTACATCAACTCTACAAAGATGACATCTCCATTTTTGAGGTAGGACATTGACAAAGTAGAATTTAAATTTCTTGGTAATGAAATTTTTATTTTTCATTCACTTTTATTTTTTTCACTTTTATTTTTGCTGACTGTAGTGCTGCCAGCACCACTTTTTTGCTTTATTGTCTGAACTTTTTTTTTTCAGAACTAGAGACAGAATCCAAGACTGGGCTCAAACTTTCAATCCCACTGCCTCAGCCTCCTGGGGGATTAAGATTATAGGCCTCTGCCAATGGGCCCACCTGGTGAGAGCTTTCTATGAGTTATCTGAGCAAGTATTTGAGCACACTGTCCTCTGTGGACATGACACAGGATCTGCAATGTGGCCTACATAACAGATATCAATAGACACCACATACATCAATGAAATACGATCTCTGTAGGCAAATTTCTATACATGTGGAACAGGAATGTTCCAGAAGTCACCTATAATAAGTTGGTTTGGAACTGGAAGAATAGCATAATGGTTAGAGTCCTTGCCTAGCAAGTAGAAGGCCCTGGGTTCCATTCCTCAGCACCACATAAACTGCGCATGATGACACATACCTATAATCCCAGCATGTGAGAGGCTGAGGCAGGAGAATTGTCATGAGTCTGAGGCCAGAATGGACTATATAGTGAGTTCAGGATCAGCCTAGACTATAGAGTGAGACCTTATCTCAAAAAAAAGGAAAGAAAGAAAGAAAGACAGACAGACAGACAGACAGACAGACAGACTTCACTAAGCAATGGTCTCTCTGATATGAGAGACACAGATGGCAACACCTATGGAACTTAAGATGAAAGACAAAGTGAAAGAGGGAAGTAGGGTGGGGGTGGAGGGAGGGAAGAGGGGGAGGGACAAAAGGAGAGCGGGAAAGCCCTTGTCACCTTGACAAGATACGTATGTGCACAAAATGCTCAACTCCATTGTAAGCCTTGAATTTTGCATTTATACAGATCAATAAAATGTGGGAAAAAGAAAGAAAAAAGAAAAGAAAAAGAAAGTTGGCTTATATTTTGAAAATATTTCATAATTAAAATTAAATGAAATGAAAACTGTAGTTCTATGCTACAGGTGACATCATGACTTGCTATCAAGGAGGAGTAGGGACTCTAGCAGGAAGACTGGCCCAGTCTTCTGATTTCTGGTTCATTTATTTACTCTTATTTAGAGAAAACTGCAGGAATTTATAAATATTTATAGTAAGAATGGATTACTATATTATTTTTATACTTCTTTCAGAAAAAATTATAACATTTTTAAAATTGTAATATTTGTACAGTGTCCATGTGAGTTAAGACCACTGCCAAGGCTTAAAAAATTTCTGTGACTCTAGAGAACAAGTCATAAAAACAAGTCACGACAGCACGGACCTCACTTGACCATCCCATCTGCGGTCTCGTCCTCTCCCAGGCAGTATTGGTGTGAAAACCTCACCATGTCGGGCACAGTGGTTCACCTGTGGTTGCCACGCACTGGAAGGCTGAGGCGTGAGTTCAAGGCCAGACTGACCAACAGAGAAAGACTCAGTATCATATTGTAAAAAAAAAAAAGAAAAGAAAAGAAAATTAAAAGCTGCGAATGCAGCTCAGTGGCAGGGTATCCCTAGGTTCATCCTCAGCACCACAGAAGGAAAAGAAGGGCAAAGAGGAGGGAAGGGGAAAGGGGGGAAGGGGAGGGGAGAGGAGGGGGAGGGCGAATGGGAAGGATTTACTACAGTGGGCTTTTGCTATGGCTGGGTGAGGGAGTCCTCGGGAATGAACCCCTTCCTGGGAGCACAGTCTGGAGATAGTTTGAAGTCCAATCGGCCAGTATCCCTAAGCTGACGGAGCCCTCAGGAGCTCTCTAGGGCTGCCACGGCTCATTCCCCACCCCCAATTACTTTCCGGATGTGGTCACTCCCTTAAGCTGGCTTTCTGCCTTAATGGCGCATTCTAATAAATTTCTCCACTGCGTGGACCCCGGTCAGGACTGAGGCCCTGGCTCCATCCCAGCCCATCTCCACCTCACACACACAGGACAGAGGTAATATAAACAATCTAATTGCCATCCATAAAACCTGGAGTGTTAATTACAAACCCATCTTCAACACTACTTCCTCCCACCCTATCAACCCTGCGTTGATGGAGGCTCCAGGACTATAATGTTTCGATTATTACATTTTGGTTAAGCTTGGTTATTACATTTTGATTAAACAGGTTCACTGCACTGCGCCTCTGCTGAGACCAGCCTCCGCTGGAAATGGCCTCCAGGCAAAGCCCCATTGGATGACCTCCTTGGGCTTAAGTGGCCTCTTTGTTTTTATAGCACCTGTGTAAGACTCTTGCTTGGTAATTAAGATAATACATGGGCATGCCGCAGGCTCGTGTTTCTCATTTCTATCTAAAAGCTTCGCTACACAGTGTGGTTCAAAAGCCTGTGGTCATGAAACAAAAAAAAGAGGGGTGGAGGAAGAACTCCAAACAGGAAGCACTAGTGATCGGAGACTTTGTAAATACCTGTGCGGAGACTGCAAAGAAAGGAAGGGTCTCACGGGATTTCTAACCATAGATACCGGGGAAGATCACACCGGGAGGCCTGGAAGAGGGGACGGGAAGCACAGACCACATCTAACTTTGAATGTGTCGTCTGGCATATCAGGTCTTATTGTATGAATAATACAAAACTTTTTAGTTTTTAATAAAAACTTTTGAGCAGATGCTCAACAAAATAAAAAAGGGAAATTTACTTTTAAGTTCTTGGATAAAGCATTCTGAAGACAGCACACTAGAAGATTTACATACAACCATTATTAAAATGAAAGACTGCCTGTCTGTCTACATACCTACCCCAAATTGTTGGACTGCTTTTTTGTATATAAAATGCTGACATATTTAACAAATATTGGGATATTTTCTAACTTGGAAATACATATTTCAATGAATGAGAGAAATTTAAGTGGTAGATTGGATTCAAGTACAGCAAGTAAAATCACTACCCCATGCATCAGTAATAAAGATTTAATTTTCACTATAAATAAGTTAATAAGATGCACATCTTAAAGAAGAGTTCTTTTTTTAAGATAGAGTCTTGCTCTGTAAGTCCATGATGGTACTAAACTCACTAGGTAGCTCAGGATGACCTCCAACACAAGGCAATCCTCCTGCCTCAGCTTCCCAAATGCTGGAATTATAGACATGCACCTTTCTACCTAGCTTCCCTTTATATTTTTTAAGGTTACAACATAAAAAAAATTAAACATTATTGTGACTCATTCAACACCTCAAGTACATGACACAGGGAACTTACACAGGTAGGGTTCAAATTCCTACCTAGCAGATTTTTCAATATGTGTCTGCTGCTTTTAAGCAGAATTTAATTAAACAAGCACTTCATAAACACTAAATGGCCAAGAAAATTTAGTTAAATAGTATCACCAGTTAAAATAACTTCCTATGAGCCTGTTGCTGGTTTTATTGTCTGCACCTGAAATTCTGATGTTCAAAATGCTAGGGTAAAAAAGAAAAGAGAAAACGAACTTTTCGTCTTATTTTTCGTAAGTCCTCCTGCGTCCACTAATAAATTAGTCAAGGTTATTTCTTCACAGCTTTGGTGGGAATGAAACCTTCTGGGTTTTTCTTCATAGCTGGATATGTCCAGAGGCATGTTTTAAAAATGTAACAGTTGCCACTGGAGAGCAACTGGAAGCCTCAAATATTTCCTGCCACAGAGTTTTAAAATCTCACAAGATCGTGTAATGCTGCACAACACACCAGAGAATGTAGGCTCTCTGGAGGGGCAATTACCTCAGCTCTCCACAATGCTTGGGGTATCGAACGTGGTCAGTAATTCAGGAGCAGACCCCAGTTGCCACTTAATCCCAAGAGATCATGACAGAAATGGATCCCAGTGTGTTTATTTCCAAAAAACAGTACAGTTCGTACCACCATGACAAACTGTTGCATTTCTCCTCCTCCACGCCTCTCTCTCCCTCTTTTCTACCTGGAAAGCCAGGCCTACCCGTCTCTACATCGCTGCTTTCCAGCGCATATTTCAATAAGGCAAACACCTGGCAAACGTTTAAGTAGATTGGGCATAACCTGTGTAAGATGACATTGCAAAATTGGGATCAACTTTTGCATTTCTGCTCCTACAATGTCGCCTTTCATGTGTCCTGTGATAAACACTTAAGCTCTAAATGTAAAGAGTTAAATCTTCAAATGTCTGAAGCATTTAAACAATCTAACTATGAGAATCAAGCAATTTGTCCTAAGCAGCAGAATATTTAATCTTCACAATCTAAGGCAAAGGCGTGAAATAGGGGCAGATATCTGAGTGAGAGACAGAAAACATCACAGTGTTCTGTGATGGGGAAGCATCTTCAACGAAACCTTTAATTCAGGGTAGATTTTTATTCCTGCAAGAAACATCACAACATGAAAAGCCAGGAAGCACTTTGCCTCGGCCTTATTTCAGAAACATTTTACTCAATTTCATCATGGCCTGATTCTTCCTAAACTATTGCACTTATACATATTACACACAAGCTCAAAATTTTAAATATCTTCTTTTATAAACTACAAAAGTTCAGAAGGAGGGTTTCTTATCTGAATGTGCTTAGAATCTCTTATTCAAACAGAACACTCCTACATACTGAAGCTAAATTGCACATTTAGAAAGATTTAAACACATGTATGATAATACAAAAAGTGCTGGGGGAGGGGAAAAGGGCGGGAAGAAAAGTGATCAAGATGTAACATGTACGTGCACCAATTCTCCACACAGTGTGTGGCTAGTACATCTTACAAATGTATACTAGTAAAGATAATAATGGGGAAATTCTTTCTGTTTTTTATTTTGTAATTACATGAATTCCAAATTCTATAACATTCTATCACATTAGAGACATAGGGTTTGGGAGTACAGTCTACTACAACCAGATAAGGAAAGCAGTCCAGAGATTCCTTAGAAAGCTGAGAATAGAAATTTCATTTGATCCAACTACTAGTCTACTGCTGCTCTTAATAGAAATAAAGTCAACATACCCAAAAGACACATGCACATCCATGTTTATAGCAGCACAATTCATAATAGCCAAATCCTGGAAACAACCTAACCGCCCATCAACAGAGAAATGGTTAAAGAAGACGCAGTACCTATACTCAATGGAATGCAATGCAGCCATAAAGAAAGACAGGAAGCTTTTGAACAAAAATGGGGAAATTCTTTTTGAAAAACCAATTGACATTCACACTAATCTCACACGTATCTACCTCTATTCGGCCATGAGATTCAGTCCCCCATGTTCCCATAAAACACATCTATCAACTGCTGCTTCTTGCCATTGTCACTGTCTTGTATTGGACAGCTCAATACTTTTTATTCCTCCCCAGGATTAATTATTTTCATTTGTACAAGATTGCGATATACAACTGCTGGGTTAAATTGGAAAGCTCGGTCCACACGGAGTAGCATGAGGCAAGGGTTAAGGGAAAACAAGCAGACAATGGAAAAGCGTGATTCTTGCCCCAACCACTGGCTGGTCCCACCCTTCACCCTGAACTCGCTCCGGCTTACTCGATCCATACAACATCAGCACAGAGCACGCCATGCCCCAGCCCTGACAGTTGCCCTGATTCACATGTACCACTTGTTTAGGATCATCAGGTGACTGTCACGTGGCCGGTTTTAATTGTCTCTCAACCTAGTTGTTGCCTGGGGTGTCCCTGCCCTTCTGGAATTCCTTTCCCAAAAATAACTGGAGAGGAGCTGCAGTTGGCTGCCTGCTCCTGGCTCTGGGTGTGCTCCCCTGGGCCCCAGATTGTTCCTGGAAACTGGACCCTGGGGAATCCCTGCATCTCCAACCAGCTGTGTAGATAAACAGGTCCATACACTCATCACCTCATCCTCCTGAGTCCCTTCCCCTCCCACTCACCTGCTCCCTGCCCCTCCCCACCCCTCTCCCTTTCCACAGACCTGTTTCCTTACCTGTTTTCTACCATCTCTCTTGTTTGGGTCTATTATATACATGTAGTTTGGGTGTCTTGTGTGGAAGAACCAATGAGGCGTTTAACCTTTCGGGTCGGAATCCCCTCTCTGAGCACAATGATTGCAAGGTGAATTCATCCTCCTACAAACGAATCAAGTTTTCTCTCTTTATGGCACAGTAGTACTCCACTGTGGAAACTTTCTTCATTGCTTGTCAAACCATAAACTGATACAATTACTATGGAAATCAGCATAGAGATTCCCCCAAAACCTGAGATAGATATTCTATTTGGCTCAATTATACCTGTTCTGGGTATTTTTCAAAAAAAATTAAAAGCACCGTATAACAGAGGTACATGCACAGCCACGTTTATAGCAGTGCAACTCAAAAACACTACATCATGGAAGATGCCAAAATGTCCCTCAACACATTAATAGATAAAGGAAATGTGGTATCTATACACCATGGAGTATGACTCTTACTACTACGTATGTCAGTTCATTTACAAGTTCAATGTCTTAATAGTGCCGAATTTCAAGTTAAACTCCTCCTTTCTTCCACACTGCCAGGAGTTTTTACAACTGCATATTTCATCAGAATCACTCACACGCTCATGTGTGCATAACATGTAATGACACAAAATGCTCTGTTGGGATTCTGGATAAAACACATGATCTTCAGTCTTACCTACAGGAGGCTATCAGCCCTGGCCCACCTGTGGTGCACTCAGATGCTCTGTGCTTCTGGGGACATCATTCCAGTCCCTGCCATGCGTTCCTGCCCCTCTCCCCTCTTGGCTTTAACTGGCTCCCACAGTTCGCACCTGATGTCCTGCCTCTGGCCACCCCAAACACTTTCTGTTCCCCTCTCTCATTATACTTCTCATGCTGTGCGGCGCTTTTCTGCAGAACCTGGAAGTGGCAGAGCTGAGCTGCATGAGCTCATTAGGAGACAGCCCCTGTACCCACGGAGCAGACTGGCGTCACCGCGATGGGTGTGCTGTGGGCACCCACCACAATGCCATGCGTTCTTTTCTCAAAACAAAACAAGACCGTAGGCATAAAACACAATCATAAAAGCACTACATATCTGACAGTCAAGACTTTTTCCCTCAATCGCTGTCAAGAGGTTACTGACGCTGAACATATGTGCAATTGAGGTTACAGTGTGTGTTGAATGACTGAATGAGTAATGTGATGAGAGAAAGATGAAACTCAGGAAGCCTGGAAACTACAACAGGTAGAAACACTTCACTGGACTGAATGTCCAACCTCATGAGGAATAATTATTTGCATGAAGTTAAGTACTTTCAGAGAATATAAAAATACTTCACTGGAATTTTTTTTTTTTTTTTTTGTATGGTGTTGAGGATTGAACCCAGAGCCTTCCTACTGAGCTACAACCAGACCATTACTACTTTTTATTTTGACACAGGGTCTCACTAAGTCACTAAGTTGCCCAGTCTAATTTCAAACTCACAATCCTACCTCAGCTTTTCCAGAATGCTGGGATTACAGGTGTCTACCATGATGAACTA
>PVKB01004057.1:129929-162003 GCA_004027205.1 Ctenodactylus gundi
TTGCCATTTGGGGGGGGGGGGGGGGGGGTGGATACGAGGGATTGAGCCCAGGGAGTTCACACTGAGCTATATCCTCAGGCAAATTTTATTTTTGATTTTGAAAACAGTGAGTCTCTTTAAGTTGTTCAGTCTGGACTCAAACTTGTGATCCCCCTGCCTTAGTCATTCAAAGACGAGGTGATAGGCCTGAGCCATTGAACCTGGCTCTGGCCAACTATTGCATTTTTAAGGGAAATGTGAAGATGTCCAAGCTTGCCAAGAGCATCAGAGCACTATGTGTAGGGATTTATACCGAAGGGTAGTATGTACCACAGTCTGTATTTTATGGAGGTACTTTAAGGCATGTTGCTATGCCTTCCGTTTGTAAAACCTGTGATATAGTCCTTATTTTTATGTACATCATACCAGAAGCTCAAAGAAAATAAGCTCCTGAAACAGCAACTAGATACACAAATATTAAGTTACCCTGTGCTATGGTTTGGATCTGGAATGTCCCATAAAAGCCTCATATATCTGGATGTAACGGGATAACTGTAGAACTGTGTCTTATTAGGAGATAGGGCCTGGCTGGACGGTATGAGTGCTTGGGGTTTGACCTAGAGAGACTCTGTCAATTTGTTGACCAAGTGGAGGTGGAGGGGTGCCCAAGGCAGAGCTCTGAGGTGTCTGGTCTTGACTTATGGGCTAGGAAGTGAGGGAAGGACACCCACCCTGGATGTGAGGTACCCCACAGGCAGCTTAAAGTAAGCAAAAGAAGGAAGAAGAAACATTGTTGTAGCGTCTGCCTGGGAAGGCTCTGGCCTTGCCTGAGCACCTCACTCCTCGGTATTACTTTCTCTGGCTTTCAGTTTTCCGTCTACTATGCCGTGAGGAGCTCTCCAGCCTCTGCCATGTGCCTTCTCCATTGCCGCTGCCCATGAATGGACTCTGTGAGAATTTCTGAAACTGGAAACTAAATAAATATTTACTCCCTTAAATTATGGATGGGATATTTTTCCCTGTCAACAAAAAAGTAACTAGGATACCCCAAATGTACCTCTTACTTTTAGAAGTATAGCTATAATAGTTTAGGAAATGACTGTAGGATCCCTGCACACAAAAACCCGAATACAACTCCCAGTTCAAACGACTCCAATTAAAAAAACTACACTCAGACTGGGCATCAATTATATCTTTAATTTTTAAAAAAATGATGGCACACCTCTAGCCCCAATGCTTGAAAGGTTGAGGTGGGAAGGTCAATTGGGCCCACGAGTTTGAGACCAGTCTTTGAAACATAGTGAGACCTTCTATCAAAATAAATATATGAAGAGATACAATAACTTGTCACTCTTGGCTGAGAGATTTCACCTGGTATTTTGCTAGTATGTGAAATGTGCCATTAAATACATTTATTTTCAACAATATCTCATTAGTTCTAAGCAAATAGCTACAAAATACAGAGCGGAAACTCTGCAAAGGTATTAAGTACAGAGTCATGGGAGCCCACCTAAAATATTTAATATACAAATGATATAGAAATTCATTTTAGAACCAATTTAGTATACCCTATGTGATCACTTCCCTCTAACTTTTTCCACTTACATAATAAGAGCACAAGTGAAAAGAGAGGAATAAAGCTAGAAAGCAGCTCATAAATAATGTTAAAGAAAATATTATTAGAATGGCAATCCCACTGCTTTGTTTGATAAAGCAAATATTTAAAGGTGCAGAGTACTGCCAGCGATAAGAAAGGGATAGCCCGAGCCTCGGGCGCCACTACAAAGAGAACCGGGCCAGATGCGCCAGGGTCAACACTCAAAGAAAATATGCTGCACAAAAGCTCTGCAAGTCTCTGATATTTTTCTTTTTTAGAAGAAGGTTAGAATTAATGAGGAATACAAGTAAAGGCCTATTAGGTGCCAGGCAGAATCCTATCTGATTTCCACGAGGCTGCTCGAGTCGCATGGGTGCTGGTTTAGCAATGAAAGCAGAGGCTCCTTCAGAGCTGTTAGGCTGAGGTGTTTTCTTTTCCACGTGGTTGCTCATGAAATATACACCGCTGATCAGGAAGGATGGAAGAGTGCTGAATGACGCTGATCTGTTTTCTTGCCGTGTTGAAACTTTTCTCAGAAAGAAGAAAAATATTACAGACTTTTTTCCTCAGCCTGCCGAGCGCTAGAATTATAGGCAGGCGACACCAGGCCCAGTTCGTGTGGTGCTGGTGAAAGGAACCCAGGGCCTTGCAATCCCTAAGCAAGTGCTTTAACTGCTGAGCTATGCCCCCAGCCCTGTAGGTATATTTTTAAGAGAGGAAGACAGAAAATTCTAAGATGCTAGAAGTAAACAAAGTCAAACCAAGCTTTGGAGGAGAGGAAGGAGAACTGAGGAAGGAGTAGGGGTGGGGAGGTAGGGAGGAGAGAAAAAGGAGCTAGAAAAGGATCAAGATATGAGATACATAACTATGATATATACGCATGTGTGTATATATATAGATATAGATATAGATATATGTACCAGTTCCCCAAAGTGAATGGAAATATCATGCATTGCAAAGATATGCTTAAAAAAAAGGATAAAAACTCAGTACCAAGAAAGGAGTGATGAATGAGGTTCTTCGTGTAAAATGTGATTCACACCTGCTGGAGATGGTGCCAACCCGGGAGTTACCACAGGAAACTTGCATTTGCAGCAGCCCACCGAGGCCATTGGCAGGACCTCCGGATAAAGGCTCAAGAAGGGAAGATTGGTGACACCGCTGAGGGCTGGAGAAATGACCGAGCACGTAACTGACAGGACCAGTTGATGAGTGAGGGAGTTTCCTGGAGAGTGACAAATGCACTTCTGAGTTCTGTCAAATGTGACAATCTCTATCCACCACCTCTGATTCATGTTTGAACAAAGGCTATGGCTGGAAGAGACAGAGAGTCATCTTTAAATGTTATAAATTCTTCAGAAGAAAAGTGAAGGGTGGAAGTAGACAGTAGTGGCTTTAAATTTCTCCTTCTGGAAGGTATCTGGATTTTTTTCAAGATAAACTGAGAGAATCACAGAAGGCACTGAACTGTTCGTGACACTGACATTTGCAAATGGCTTAGGGTACTGCGATCTTAGTAGAAAAGAGTCCTACAGGAGCCCTGGACTACCAGAAGCAGATACTGGTAGGCTGAGAATTCAAAAATAAACTAATGAACCACCAACTGGTTCAAAGCGGATGAATGTTTAAGTAGGAATGACTATGAACTCTTTAATGGAAGAAACTTGAGAACATCGTGCTTAGTGAAGTGAGTCAGAAGCAAAGATGAAACATCGAATGGTCTCTCTGATAAGAGAGTCCCAGAGCACAACTCCTCTGGAACTTAAAATGAAAAACAAAGTGAAACAGGGGGGTCGGCTTGGGGAGGAGGGAGGGAGGGGTGGGGGAGGGACAAAAGGAGAGAGGGAAAGCCCTTGTCACCTTGACAAGATATATATGTGCATAAAAGGCTCAACTCCATTGTAAACCTTAAATTTTGCACGTATACATATCAATAAAATGGGGGGGGAGACAAATACAAAGACTATTTAGCCGTAAGAGAAAAAGAGAAACCCAAAGACAGTGGGGAAACTAGCATACGCATGCACACACACGCACACGCACGCACGCACACACACACACACACACACACACACACACACACACACACACACACAGAGTGTGTGGCAAGAACAGATGCTAAGATTGAGCGGTTTAATTCATGGCAAACATCTGTCCCTGACTTGCAGGGCACTCTAGAAATCCAAGCTTAGACAAATTTCAAGTTGACTTTTAAAAAGTTATTAGAATGATGATCGTTCGCTTGTCTCATTTATGTTTTGTTTGTTTGTTTTGGGCTACACACAGAATGTCTCCCTGGGAGAAGGAGAAAAACATGTGTAGCCTGAGATTGATGGATTAGGAAGTGGAAAGGTGTCAGAGAAAACAAACTGTGTGATCAACTTTTGAGGAGGGGCCACCAGAAACACACAGAGCAAATCATACCACAACTGGGGCTCGGGAATATAAAGGAGAGAGTAATTTGAGGGGATAAAATAATACTTGTGATAACAGCGAGGGGACTGGCAGTGATAAATAAAGCAGTGATTTTAACAAAGGGCAATAAATTATCATCCTATGAATCTGAACGACTGTTGGAAGGGATGTGTGAAATAGAATAATGTGCTCAAAGGAGACGACTTGCCTCAAAGACATAAAGCTGTAGCGAAATGATGGAAAGGCACTTTTTGGTATTACTGAGATACACAGCTCCAAAGGATATCAGGAACTCTTGGGCACAGGCAGTCGGCAAGCACTGGGGGCACATAAAAAGAGAGAAGGGACAGAGCTGTGGTGGCATCCAAGACGGTCAGCTAATGCAGGAGCAGGTCAGGAGTGAACCCAGCAATGCCATGGTACAGGAAATCAGCCAGAGGATGGCTTCTCTCATCTACCACTGTTTCAGTTACTTTTTCATTCCTGGGACCTCGTACCTGAAACCCACAACATGAGGGAGGAAAGGCTTACTGCAGCTCACAGTGTCAGGTGGTCTCAGTCGACTCATGGACACCTGGAAGAGGCAGGAAGGGTCTGGCAGAGAACAGCTGGCCATAGCATCGTGAGAGGAGCGACTAGAGTTGAGAAGAAGCCAGGGCAAGAAGAGTACACTCGCCAAGCCACACCCTCAGTCACCCGACAGGCCCTCAGTAATGCACCCTTCCCCGCCAGGCTCCACCTCCTAACAGCATGTGAAGTCCATAGATAATCCACAACATCCAAATATGAGGTCTTGAGGGACATTCTGGGTCCAAGTTATAACAGACACATTTCAATAACTATCAACAATATGGCTGCTGACGGGCTTGCAAAGTTTCTCCCAAATACCAAGAGAAGAGTCATTCTGTGTGTGCAGTTGCAGCAGTGAGAACGCGTGGCGTGAGGTGAAATATGTGTCCCCACCCACCATTCATGCGGTGAAGGCCAAACCCTTATTGTGACTGTTTTGGAATAGAAGTCCTTTAAGTAGGTGGTCATCATGAAACGATGTCCCAAGAGTGGGGGTACAGCCCTCTTATGGTGTAAATCTAAAATGTCCCCCAAAGTTTGGAAGGTGAATGGATCATAGAGGAGCTGTGTGTATCTGGATTTACTCACTGATGAGTTCATGCGCTGTTAGGGGATGGGGTCTGGTTGGAAGGACGGGTCGCTGAGGTGTGGCCCGAACGGTGTGGCCTTATCCCTGACTCCTCTCTCCCCTCTCTGCTTCCTGGCCATCTTGCAGCAGGCAGCTTTTCTCCACCATGCTTTGTCTGTGTTGAAGCCAGCCAACCAGGCATGGACTGAGACCTTGGAGACCATGAGCCAAAATGAACGTCACCTCCTCCAGATTGTGGGTGTCAGGCATCGTATGTCAGCAAAAGTGACTAAGACAGTCTCCCCAGCTCAGTAGGACTGGGGTCCAGAGAAGAGGAACAGATAGTCTCTCTCTCTGTCTCTCTCTCTCTCTCTCTCTCTCTCTCTCTCTCTCTCTCTCTCTTTCTCATTTTGTGTCCTTCTTCCTCTTCCTCTCTCTTCCCCTTTTTCTTTCTCTCTCCCCCACATATAAAATGTATAAAGGTGACAGCCTTTTGAGGACACAGTGAGAAAGTGGCAATCCACAAGTGGAGACTTAGAAGAAACAGCCATGGTGGCACCTTGGAATTGGACTCCTAATCTCCAGAACTGTGGGAACCGTGGAAGAAACAGACTCAGACTCAGTCTGAGGTATTATGTTACAGCAGCCACAGGAAACTAATATCAACCAAGCGAGTATTTCCCTGAGTGCAGAAAGAGAGGAAAGAAACCAGCAAGAGTGCCTGCCCTGGGGGAGCTGCAATGACGCAGAGAGGAATCGGCTGCTCTGTGGTGCGTGAGGTTTCAGCTCCTTCTATCCAGTTCTCAGAGGCAGGATGTAAAGACAATGAATGAATGGGCCCTGGGTACCAGGAAGCATAGGGCTTGGTGGAGAAATATTACCCACATCTACTCCAAGTGAGTATCTGACCATTCTGACAGAAAAAAAAAAAGTTGTTAAAATACAAGTGATGGAATTCTTAGGGAAAAAAGCCAAGTATCATTCTAGAAATCATCACAGCTCAGCAAGACAAATATCCTACGTTCAGAAAGATGATGGTGTTGGAGTGGGGAACGGAATAGGGGGTACCAGAGCCTAGGAAGGGTGTGGCAGATGAAGAAAGGATGGTTGGTGCGTACAGGATGCAACTGGACAGGAGAAATAACTTTATATGCTCCATAGCACAGAAGAGTTACCACAGCTGACACTAGCCAATAGAGAGGATTTGGGGTGTTCCCAACTATTGTAGTTTAGATCTGGAGTTCCCCAAAAGTCTCATGTATTTGAATGTTGTAGATTGTCTATGGAACCATGTGCTGTTGGGAGATTGGGGTCTAGTCTGGAAGGGTGGATTACAGGCATGTAAATTGGATTATTGGCATGTAGCAGGGGTTTATACCTTCCACACCTGGACCCAGGAGGGGCAGATCACTGGGATGAGACCTGGATGGATATATAAGCTGCTTCCTGCATTTCTTGGAGGACTAGGCTCAACTTGCCTTGATCTGGCTCCCCGTTAGTGATGTCATGAGGAGCTGCCTCCACCTCTGCTTCTGCTATGTACTTCCACTGCTGCTGGCCGCCCCTGAATGGACTGTGACCATCTGAAACTGAAACTGTGATATATATATATATATATATATATATATATATATATATATATATATATATATCAATCAGAGGGGGATCCTAAAGAATGGGCATTTGTGAGTTCTCAAACTCAAGGAAGGTGACTTCAAGGGCCCACGGGGAAGACAGCAATGGCTTTGGAGTCACTGGGTTGGAGTCCACATCTCACTTCTGTTCTCCCTTACTCGGCACTTCAGACCCACCTAAATTTCACTTTCCTACCTTGTAAAAGCGGCATAGAAACCCATGCAGCAGAGGCCTATGTGAGAAGAGAGTCACAAACAAAACAAACAAAAACCTGCATGCCCCAACTCCTTTGCGGCCACAGAACCCACTACAAAAGGAACATTCATCATTATTAATGATAGCATATGTCAACATGTGTGGAAAGCTATGAACTATAAAACCTTGGCAATAAAAATCACAAATGTGTACCATGAGGAGCAAGGAACGTGAGCAGAATCTTAAAACGAAGGGAAAGAGTTTTACAAGAAAAATCATAAAAATGAGCATGTGTACAATTAGGAGAAGGGGAAATAAAAGCCGGGAACTCGTTAATGCTGCTAGAACTTGCTCAAGGCGAAGGCAGGAAGCATCTTGCAGGTGTTTGTAGGTAAAAATAAAAGCAAGGATGATGCAGGTACACTCCTGCTGAAGTCAATACTGAAAAGAAAAAAAACAGAACAGGATTGCATTTTTTTTCTTCCCTTTTTAAATAGAGGAAATCCTAAAATCAGAAATTGTAAGATAAAGATCATTACAGAGGATTTGAAACCCAAGTGAAGGAAGAAACTGGAAATTTCCTCCCGGAAAGTGGGGAGTACTTTACAGTACCACTTCCGAATGACAGGATGTGACCAGGAGGTGGCGGGAAGCAGGGCGCACAGGCGAGTGGGCTGTGGGAAGGGTACCCGCGGTTCCACCCTGCCTTTGTGCTTATGGTGTGTTTTCACTTGCCTGTCCGCTGAGAATCTTCAACCCAACACAGTTTCATCTGGTGGCCTACATAATTACATTCACTGTAAACAACAAGGATGAGCAGGAAGGAGATGACAGTGACACAAGTCAGCCACGAGAGCGTGGCTTCCCACAGGTTACAGCAGACTAGGACGAAGGATTCAACCTAACGCAACGAAATACTATCGCGGTGAACACAAAGGCAAGGATTTGGAAGAACAGGAAAAACATGAAGGAAAATGACTTTTTAATCATACAATAACACATCCTATCCCAATTAATTTGTTGCTATCCTCTGATTTTAGTGCTTCAACTAAAAAAAATACACACAACTTGTGGGTGGACTTTTCTTCACGTTTACTGAAAATTTCCTTATTCCAACCATGTGCTAGGTGGTGCAGAGAGAGAATTGATTAAAATAATACATTTGTCTTTCAAAGATTTTATACTTGCATAGGGTCTTTATTATTTCTTCATCACTGTGGCTCAATATCCACCATCTACAAATGAGGGGAGAAAAAGTTTCATTTCAGCTCACAGTTCTGGAGTGTCACAGTCAACTCAGGGGCAGCTAGCAATGGTGGAAGCACATGGTCGAGGCAGAGATAGAGGCAGATCCTCACAACATTGCAAACCAGAAGTCAAGTCTCATCAGGTCAAGTCCAATCAAGTCTAGTCAAGTCCAGTCCAGAAGGAAGGCAGGAAGCAGCATATATATTCTTCCAGGCCCTATCCCAGTGGTCCACACCATCAGGGTCCAGACTCATGTTCCACCCCTTCCAGCTTCGCAAACTGGGTACACCTCCACCACATGCCTATAATACAACCTGCCACACACCTGTCCACCACCACACAACCATAATCCACTCCTCCAGACCAGAGCCCATCTCCCAACAACATATGGTTCCACAGACAACTCATAATATCCAAATGCATGAAACTTTTGGGGGACGTTTCAGATCCAAATTACAACACACAGCATATACCAGTAATCCCACAGCCCTAGGAAGCTGAGGCAGGAGGATCACAAGTTGAATCCCAGCTTACATAATGTAGTAATTTAGCAAGACCTTGTCTGAAAAAATATACATGCAAAGAAATTTTTTTAAAGACTGGAGGAGTAGCTTGACGCAAAGGTCATGGTTTCAATCCCTTTTGATCAGGCTAGAAATAGGTGAGTACTTGGGAAGAACAGAATTTCTGCTAGAGAGAATTATAGGTGGTGAGGTTGATTGTGGAGGGAAGAGAGGGCTACTTTCAGAAGTTTTCTAGGAAGACTTGGAGGGAGGTGACAGGATAATCCAGGCAGAAAGGACAAGAGAAGGAAAAGCCCTGAGATGGAGATCAGAAGCCTCTAGGGGCACTGAGATTCAGAGGGGGAAATGACAGTGATGAGAGACAGACTGGAAAGACACAGGGCTGCCATACCGATAATTCTGAACTTCACAGGGAAGACACCGGAGAGTCACATATAGTGGCAAGAGGACACTTGTTTGAAAAGTAGATAAACCTTAACATGGATTAAGTATACCAATGCATTCTATCAGGCTCACCTAAAAATACATTAATATAGTTTAAAATATTGCATGACAGAGAGTGGAGGGAACAGGGATCACGGTCGGGAGGAAGAAGGGACAGCTGCCTCACCAGCCATACCCGCCAAGTCAACTCTGGCAATCGCTAATGTGGCAGATGCCATCGCCAGATCACCCTCGTATCCAGGAAAACACAAGAGGGAAATGATCACAGGAGGCTCGATTTTGCTAACTCAGAAAAAAAAAAAAAAAGCAGAGAACTTCCTGACATCCTCCCCAAAGAAGGGTTCAGGGATTCACTGGCACTACGTGCATTGTGCTCATGCTAATGTATTTCAGGTCACAGTTATACATGTCTTTCCAAAAAAAGAAGAAGACGCCATCCCATAGAAATGCACATAACAGGCGTCCAAGAAATGAACGTGATCATTTACAAGGAGAACCAGTAAAAAATCAATTTGATCTCAGCTTCAGATGTTAAACATGGCAAAGGATTGTGAGCCTAATTTTATTTGTAGTACCTAAGGTCCTGCATCATGGTTTTGTTAGCCTAGGCTTTCCAAGCCTTGAGTAGATACCCTATTTGATTAGTAGGTGTTTTATTTTATCATGTTACATTTTGTGGTAAGTGCTGCTAGGACTTTAAGGAACTGTGCGTTGTCCTCAGTGTGCTTCTTGCTTTCTGAGACATAGCCTAGCGCTTTTCCCAATTGTCCCTGCGCTTTCTGTCTATTAGCTTCAGGAAAGGCTACACGTCTTACGTGTTGTTATGACATTCGCACTATGCATGAAGTTTTCTTCACAGGGTCGCAGTACGATCTGTGTGCTAACGTACACCCTCTCAAACAAGCACAGAAATCACACACCACGCGCTGTGGAACAAAGGCACCTAATTGGGCCGCTTTATAACCTTGCACAGAATTCCCTCGCCACCCATTTAGATCGAATTGCTTTTATTTTAGCAATGTTCTTTTAATTAAGTCCTAAACTTCTAAAACATGGCAAATGTAAATATGTATTATAAATCCTTAATTATGAGGATCACTAAGCATTCATGCAGTTTTCTGCCTTGGAGATAGATTCTTTTTGTTCGAAATCAGCCAAAATTGAGAGATAAAAGTGAATGATGTGAAAAATGTTAAACTTTGCTTATAGTGCCCTTCTCTGGGTACCAGTATCACTTTATTGCACTATCTTCGAGAGTTAAATTACACTTCCATTTGCCAAGTGGACATGAAGCTCGAATCTCTCCTGCCATCTTCTGCCTTCAATACTATGTTCACAGAGACTAGCACTCAGGGGCTGGTGAAAAGTTGAGTTCAATAGTAGGGATCCTGAGGTCTTCAAATCGTATCTTAAAAAGTGGAGAACTATGAAAAGGGCAACTTCTGTTCGGGATGAATTTAAGCTGTATCCAAAAAGACCCTTTGTTCTTTTTTAACCCTACTACTGTTTGTTTGGAGGTATTTTTGTGATTTTTTTTAAATTACATGTAAGATTGTATACATATCTGTGGGATACCATGAGGTGCTTTGGTGTGTGTATATATTGTGTAGCTTGCACATCAGACTAAATGTATTCGTTTTGATGCACTATTGTAAAATGTAGTAGAGGTTATTCTGATATAAGAACCTTCTTCTGCATTCAATACTACTTAATTCAAAATGCACTACCCATGTGCAACAATGCCCCTTTTCCTTACCAATACAGCCCATTCTTCAATTTCCACACCAAATACCTTCCAATATACACACACAGAGGGATCGTTCTATCTCAGCAACTCAACCCCCTTAATCTTTGATTTAGTCCCTCCTTTCCTAGTCACCTGCTGATTCACAGATCATAAAGGACAAACTGGACTTGAATATTATCCATACACACAATGCTACCTTTACGAGCAAAGGCAATAACTTTCAAATCCTCCAAGAAACCCCTAAATTATCTCTGGTAAGTACTTGGCTTACATTGATGGGAAGTGTTGGGAAATTATGGTTATGGGCCAAGAGAATCCAGTATCTGTTCAAGGTCATCCAGGCAACTACCAGTTCCCAGGATATGACCACTTCCGAGAAGAATTTCTCAATACTCTTATTCAGAGGACATTTTTCTCTTTGTTTAGTCTTCCTTTTTCTTTCTTCCTAGGACATTTTAATTTTTTTTCTGTAGGTCATAACCACAGAGTAATTCAAGTAATAAAATTGCAGTTAGAATTGGTCTAAAAATTATACAATAAATGTAATTTAGGAAGGTAGATGAATTTATATATCTACACGCTACTTCTGAGCCAATATCGACCTATGACCCCCTTTGCAAGAACCATAATTGCCAGGGGAAAGGAAAAATGGTTACAGAAACAAATATGTCTTTTACAATTTAGAAGCTCATAATACCTTATTCTGGAGCACAGCTAAGTAATGAGAGGTACTTAGTTTTTTTTAAAAAAAGCAATTAGAACTATAGCCACGATACATATCATACTGCATTTTTCCTTTGTGATTTAAAAACCTTAGCAATAAATTCCATCACTACTCTATTAAATACTTATGGCATTAAAAAATTTTTATAGTCACTAATTTTGAACTACTTAAAATGCCAAATGTTTTCAGGCTTCACTCACTTTTCCAATTATTACATTGGAATGACTCATTAACTGTAACATAATCAGGCTCATTTTTACCTCTTGTTATGCTAGTTCCCCCAATTTTACTACTTCTCCATGAACCATGGTGAAAATTTGTGAAACAGGGGGAAACAAAAAACCAACAAATACTCTTCCTATACCAAATACCAACAATGACGGTAACTTGCAATGGGCATGCATATTTTCTACACATTACACTGTGGCTTCAGGTACCAGGTGTGAGAAAATCTTAGCAAAAGACATTTGGCAAATCTTTATGCCTCAAAAATCAGTTGGGGACCAAAAACATTTTTACTTGTGCAATAATATACCAAGTTTTGTCTTTACCAGACATCAAGGTAGATTAGCACTTTGGAGAGTCTAAAACCGTAAGTTAAAAACAAGGAGTGGCTGTTTCAGAGGACATACTCCTATGTACACACATGTATGTGTGCATTTGTATTACCTAGTTGAAAAACACAATCACACAACTACAACCTTAGAACTTGCCGAAGAAATCTGAATGTTGAAATCTAGCCTCAAAGTTCCCCCCTCAAAAGAATTCAAGAAAACAATCTAATGGCCAATGACACTTTTTTCTTATTTTGAAAATGCAGGCCATTCTAACTTGGAACTGTGATTCAACTCTTATTTCTCAAAATTTTTAAACCCTTTTAACTTCAAAGTCTTCAAAATATAATATAATCTTAAGGGTAAATTATTTCATTACAGAATATTCTGTTAATCCGGGAATTCATCGTTCCTTTATGAAAGACTTTCAGTTACAATCAAAGGGTCTCATGAAACTTCCTAATGTCTATCTGCATGTATTAATATTTGGTGATATTTCACTTTCTAAGAGTTTTCTTTTTAAAGCAAGCAAAATCCAACTGACCTTAGCATTCTACAACTCAAGACCTGTCGTTGATAGTCTGTTTGGTAAGGAGCATCTTTAAAGTTTTGTAACTAAAAAGCCCACAGAAACCATCACCAACACAGTCTGTGAGTTCACTTTCTTCCATGACCAAAATACATAATTTCATCTCATGAATATGGTTAATGCATGAAACAACTCCTATTGTAAGCATGTAATCTCCGATGGTCAAACTTGCCATCTCATATTCACTAACTTGAAAAACAGCAGAGACACAGCAAGCTAGTGAGGTCGACATATTTTCATCAATAAAGCAAAGAAGCTATAAGCAATCACTGAAAACCCAGGCAATGGCGAAAAAATCAAAGTCTGCATTCTTTAATATTTCCCAGAAATATTCACCTGCCGATATGAATATGTGTACCTGCAATGTATGTAACAATGTCGGATACGTTTTTCCTGTTACTGCCTTTTTCAGAAGCTGAACTATTCTGTACACTTCCAATCAGTCAGAAAGGTAAAGACTTCAAAAAGGAAAGTGAAAGAGTTCTTAGATAAACCCCAGGACCAATCGGCAGTCTAAAGGTCAAATGATTCATTAGCTGACAATATCAAGAGCCCAATATTGATTAATCTGAGGTGAAAGAGATTTGAATGCTAAGCATAGTATCAAATGGAGAAAAATGGGCATCTGTATAGCCAGACAGATATTCTGACCTAAAGACAAATTCCAAACTATAAAATGCCGAGTTTATCGTCTCTAGCCATCTACCTTACACTTCTTGGTCGTGAGTCACATCACAAGTCTTACTGGCACCCAGGGAAAGTCTAATGCCACTACATTCTATGTCCTACTCTCCTCAGATCTGGAAATTGAACATTTGAGGAGACATAGAATTCTTCATTTGGAACTGACCCATTAAATAAACTTATAAAAAATAAACTTTTGACAAGTAGCCATTTACTTGGAAACCACGTGCAACAATAGCATTTCAATGCTAGATTTTTAAAAAATAACTGCTGCGTTTTATCTTACTGTTTAAGAAAATGTTTTATGCAGTGTAGTGCAAATAAAATGAGGCCAATGACCCGTTTTGGACATCTAAGGTAAATACATTCCCAATGGACACAATATTTACACACAAATTAATTACACTGGCATGAGCAGGTGAAAGGTGCTTGCCCACTAATGCCTAATTCACAGTGGATAGTGCTTAAATGAAAATCTATTTTTCAAATTGCTGTAAAAATTTTGCCAATTTCAGTGTTTTTAGAAAGCAGCTGCTTAAAAAGTCATAGAAACAAGAACACTTTTCCAAACAAGGACGTTTTCCTCATATAACCAACTTGACTCTAAATATAAAGTTTTGACTGATATGGAGTAGAACATTTTGCACTCATGAAAATGTGAAGAACAAAAGTTTTGCTCTGAATATCTAAAATGTAATTACTATCCATGTTTTTAAGCACCCTGTGCTCATAGGATCACTTGAGATTAGACACGTTCTCTTAGCAACAAAAAGTGCTGAAACTCAACAATACAAAAACTGTATACTCGTTGAAATAACAGGATTTTTGAACAAGAACATCTTCATGAAGAAACATGAGGACTATGTCAACTCTAAGTTTTCTCCTGCTTAGAAACTGGAAACACTGGCATTTCTTTCAGTGCTACAATTCTGTAGGGGTGACTTTATGCACTAAATAATTAAGAGGAAATTTTATCACAGCAGCACATTTTATACACAATCTTTATCTCACTATTTTATTATATTGTATCTTTTTAGGTGAGAAGTCAATGAACTTTTTCTATGAAGGGCCAGATAGTAAACAATATTATATAGCTACATTATATAATTATTATATAACTATAACAAAAGAAAAAACAATTCTAACTAAATCATGTTGATATAACTCAAAACAAATAACAGTTAAGTACAAATTTTGCTCATAGAGTTCTACATAAAGGACAGAAGACTGAAATTTGAATTTCTCATAGTTATTTCAGGCCACCAAGAAACCTCCTTTTAAATTTTTCAGCAAAAATTTAAAAAGGCTGTATCATCCATGGCTCATACAAAAACAGGCAGCATTCCAGATTTGGTTCATGGGCCATAATTTGCCAAGTTCTGACCTAAATGTCATGAGTGATGTTATATAATTCTACTAATCTCTTTCTACCAAGAAAGCAAATCAATTTAATCTTAATACACAGATTGGCTACAATAGAGAAATGTTTATATGTGATATACATTCTAAAAATAATTTCAGAAAATAATAATTTTAAATAAACAGTAGGTATCATATGAAGGTCATGTTAGAACCCTATGTTAGCTTCTGAGTCATGTTATTCAAGAGCTAAAAGTTGCTTTATCAGAAATAATTCAGGATGGATCAAATTAAATACAAAGAATGCACCAAATAGATGAATATAAGTCATCATTTTATTAGAAAAATGGGTCAACCTGCAGGCTAACCTTTGCATTCCAGAACCATGCACTTACGCATGCATCATGATTATATTTCACCAGAACTTTACTATTGTATTCTACCTTTTTTTTCTTATAGAAATGAGTTTTGGGAAAGGGAAGAAACTTCTAGAAATAATTACAAAGTTGAGTTTTAGCCATTTGAGGATCTGCCCATTTGGGCTGCACCCCAGGGCTCATAAAAATGATCATCTACTCAATTAATTTTGCCTATATTCATTTTATCATAGTTTATAGTGCTTTCTTCAGGGCAGTTATCATATACATCCTTCATTTCCGTAAGAGAAAAGAACAAACACAGCAAGGAGCTAACTTCTAATGAAGACATCAGTAAGCAACTTAATGAGCATTAATTATCCTCAAAAGCTCTCTAAGTCTGAGGCCAGAGAACCCCCATCACATGATTTATAAGAGTAAAAATAAAAGCAAGACTCTTACTAGCCTTGCTACTTACACCCGTTCCATCCCCTGTGATGTTGACTCCCACTCCAGCAATGTCTTAGCATCCAAAAAGTAGAGATTCTGGAGAGCAAGTATAAACTAAAGAGACGCTTTCCCTTTTCAGTGTGTGCCTCTCAGAAACAAAGTCAAGAAGCCCACAAGAGAGAGAGTAGCTCCTCGAAGAGAGGGCCTTTCCAAATGGCTCTGTCGCTAAAATTTCACGAAAGGAACAGCTCAGTAGACAAATAAACTCATCTCAACCAAAACAAAGGAAAAAAAAAAAAACCTCAAGGCAACTCAGTGCTTTTCAGATGTCAGGTGGGGCACCAGTAGGCAATGAACAGGGTCCAATCCATGAATCTCATCTGTTGACATGAGAGTACTTCTCAGGGCCACCCAGGATGAACAAGCATGTAGGTCTAGTTGTTTACACATATTTGTACACATACATACATACAGGTACATACTTGTTTTGCAAAGAATCTTTCAAGTGTAAAGTTTTCCAGTGGATTAATTGGATCTATTAATTTTCAAGTCCCCTCCTAAAAAAAAAATGTTCAGATTGGTAGATACAGCCTGACTGCTGGATAACAGATTTTCTTTCTCCTGCTGAATAAATTGTAAATAAAGTAAAAAGGTCTCTGAATTCACCTGAGAGATAGAACTCTAATTTCCTTTATTTATACTCAGCTCTCCCTGACTTTCATAATGAAATGCAAAATTTATTCCCATTTTATTAATATGTCGTCTCGCCCAGAAGAATTATTGGAGTTATTATAACATTTTAAAATGGTTAAGCTGCTTGACGGTTCTTTGTCCTTTTGCTAGCTTCCAACCTTGCTCAAAAGCATACAGAGCTATCTACAAAATGTGCAATACTCTCTCTACAACGGCCGAGCAACAAGTGGACCTCATTTCTTCTCCAAAGCATATCTTCCTAAAGACTAAGAGATAAAACAAAAATATGGAAGTAAACCATTACCTTTTATATCTACAGCTGCAAATCAGAGAGCTAAAATATTCACAGAAATCCTTAAACAGAACTTCAGTTGTATGAAGTGACTTCAGTACATTTTGACACTTCAATGATAGTCAACTCTTTGCGGGTATGCTATCCAGGAAATCCAACTTTAAGGGTTAAAATAGTCCCCATCTTTTAAACTTGTATAGGTGCTACAGGTGCATCTCATTGTCGAGGAAAACATCTCATGAGTCCCTAAAGAAGCCAAGGTTGGACGAATGCAGAGCCAGAAATGAAACTGTGTCAGGAAAGGCCCAGTTAGAGCAAAGACAATAGGCTGGCCTCAGATCCCAGTAGCTTCCTTCTGCTTTGCTAAGAGAATAGGTCACAAAAGAAAGCTATTTTATGCTGATCTGCTTGTTACACTTTCTGCCAGGCTTCGAGAAAGCCAACATAAACAACTAACAACCCAATTAATCACACTAACATAAGGCACACCCAACAACAGGCAAGATCTTAGAAAGACACTGTGTTAGGCCAGAGGGAAGCTGTGCATTTCTTAAGGGGAGGATGCTTGCTATGATGCGCTTCGCATTGAAACAGTGACCTCTAGTGCTTCCTTACTGGATAAACTTCAGCATTGGAAGATGAGTTACTTAGCACCTTTTCTACAAAACTTCATTGGTGTGTGGATGTGTGTGTTGTGGCTGTTGTTAAGACTCATCTGTTTTTGCTTGCTTGCTGTAACGGCTGTCAACGGACTACCACTGTGGGAGCCCAAGATCTTGACTAGGGGAGGTTAAGCAAATCACTTTGATGTATAGTATTCCCATCTGCCCAATTTAAAACTGAATCTGAAACACGGGGCAGCACCTGAAAGGAAGCTTTCTCCTTGCAGTGACAGATGCACCATGACATTAACCGACCTCCTACAAATGGCAACACAAAGTCACAGTATCCACGCAGTGTGAAGGAACATTTGGCTTGAGTCAGTGAGTCCATAATGCTCTCTCCACGTGACAGCCCTTTAGTGGAAGCAAATGACCTGTCCCCTTACACATCTGATGGCTGCTTTTAGTGCCCCAACATACACCTGGTGACAGCCACAACACAAATTCCAGAACAGGCCTCATAGCCCTCTCTTGAAAAGCAAATAAATCGGCTTTGCTTTTAAAATCTGAGAAGTTGTATATGTCAGGCTTGCTGGTCTTCATTATGGAGGGGCAAATTCTCCCATTTAGACACTCTAAACCAAATACAACTTTCAAAACTTTTCCCATCTCTGATAACAAGTAGATGAAGAAAGCCTGCCAAATTACCGTGGGTGATGGTTAAATTAGAAATAAAGCTATAATGAATCTTCCCCAAATCAGTTCACCTGGAATCAGAATATTCAATCACAAATTTTTGAAGTAAAAAAAAAAATCAGTCACTAAAGAAGAATACGAGGGCAGGGTAGGGGGAATCGCCTGCCTGTGTTTTTCTTGAAGCCAAATGTTAGAACTGGACCCTCCAGGAGGGATCTAAGTCTCATTTTCTAAGCAGTGAGGGCACAGCTCCCAGCAGGGCCACCAGCTCCGCCTGATCTGAAGTCTGCAGTCCATTTCAGCTATTAGCCTGCATCATGCTAAAGATGCGGCCAGCTGCTACTCTGCCAAATCGCAAACTTCAGAAACCTCGGCTAATGCAGCATCGTGCAAAGTCTGCTGGTTGTTTTGCCATTCGACATAATCCCAATCAAATCCAGTAATTCTCAAGAAGGGAAGCAATGAAGACATTCCCAGGCTACTCCCTGGTTAAGATGCTAATTTAATGTTTTACTAGAACTTGAGCATCCTCAATGAATATGCAAAGACCAGGGAGTGAGAATCAGCTCTGAGACAAAAAGGAAGAGAGCGCTTTGCATATTCTGATCCGACCAAGAGGAAAGCCAAGTGCAAAGCCAGTCGTATTTGCAAGGTTTTTTTTTAAAGTGGCGCTCCTTTTGTAGCAATCTGCTTTGCAGCAGTTCTCTAATGATCACCCTAAGCCCATCAGAACCAAAGTTTTGCAGAGAGCCCCCCTACAAGTTTTAAATCATTCGCTGTATACTTACGGGAATTCCTAGCTTCCGCTCTATTCCAATTCTGAGTACAAAACAGGAGTAGAGTCTTGAGGACAGCTCCGGTAACAGACCCCATGTTCACATGTATGGAGCTCCCCAAAAAGATCGTGAGCCGCTCTCCCAGCTCCCCAGTGCTGCTGCTCTCAGTCCTTCTCCCAGCGCTGACTGGGTCTGCTCTAGGTCTCTCTCTGCCTGTCTTACTCACACCTCCCTCTCTCCTTCCCTTTCCTCCCGCTTCTCTCTCTCTCTCTCTCTCTCTCTCTCTCTCTCTCTCTCTCTCTCTCTCTCTCTCTCTCTCTCTCTCTCTCTCTCTCTCTCTCTCTCTCTCTCTCAGCACGGACTGACTCCTCACTGAAAAGCACCCAGCATCCTTTCTAACAAGCATCCACACAGCCGAGGCCACGCCCACTCCTCCCAGCAGCGGTCCCTGAAATTGGTAGCAGCATCCCTGCTCCTAAGCACAGTCAGGCTCTCTCAGAGCTCAGCGGTGGCGCGCGCTGCGGTGATGAAAGCCTCGTGGGCCTCCTCCTCGGCGCCCCCTCCCCTCTCCTCTACTCTCCAATAATCCTTAACCCCTCTTTTTCCCTGCCGGCTGCAGGAGTGGGGGAGGAAGCGAGGTGGTGGGGCCTTCTGATTTTCTGGAGGTCTTGTGTTGGGCTGAGCCAGCTCCCATACTGAGCTATGCCTGATTACCTGGGAGTGAGTCCAGGTAAAATTGCGTTATGTTTCAAAACAAAGGCGTGAACTAAGACGGAAATAACTAAGCAGCACGGGTAAATTGTAGCTAAAACCGTCCTCTGGGAAAATACTTGCTGTTGTTTTTCTCTGTTTCTGCAAAACTCTTTACTTGGGCTATGATATCAGGATTTCGTGGTGGAAATTCCTCATATGGGAACACACACTCCTGCTTGGCAGACAGATAAAATCATCTGGTGATCAGCCGCGAGAAATTAACATTTCTTATTTTAGTGCTCCGGGAGTACAAATCCACACATGCGCTGCTTTGGATAGATTTATTTTGATGGAAGAGTCGTGGAATAGATTTACAGCCGCATGCTACAATCATACCTTTTAATAACAAATCCCAAAATGGGAAAAGGTGGAATGCTGAAGAAGGGGAGCACCCTTCCCCCACCCCAACACACCCCAACACTGAACAACACACAGACGTAAGCAAGCTCGGTGACTACAGAGAAATGTCCCTTCTAATGGCTGATCTATGCATAACTAGTTCTGGAACAGACTATTAAAATACTTAAATAATGAAGTTAATATCACAAAATGAGAAGCAGATCATGTGGCATCCGAGAAAAGAAGGGAGCGCTTGCAAATAAATGTCAAGATGTTTTACTGAGCATATGCTAGACTTTCTCAAGATAGGAAGCCTGGGGTTCTTAACAGATCTCTTGGTGATTCCAAAATAGGAGAAATACCAGCTTTTAGCACAAGTCACTTGGCTGGAGAGTGACGGAAGGGCGGCAGGGAGGATGACGGAAGGGTCTATGACAGCCAAGTGTGTGTGTGTGCCCCTCGTGCCTACAAACAAAGCAGGATGTACTTTTTTTGCTTTCTTTGTTTTATAGATGAGCAAAAAGAAGGGGTTGAAATTCCCTTGAAGAGGTCATGGAATCAGTAAGGCAGTGATGGCTGGAAACTTCCTGCCTCCAGTTTTTCTAGCACTTCTTGCGCTGAGACGGAAGCTCATTGCCTCCTTGACTCCTGTGTGTACCAGCAGAACCTTGAGGTTCTAGAACAAACAGCAAGGGAAAAAGAAAAACTTTGCTTTCGTGTCACCTTTGTCTTCTCGGACTCCAATTTCTGATTTTCTCCATCATAACAAGTTAACAAAAAGCAGACGTAAATTTGACAATTTACATTGCATAATCACTGAGGGGATTACATTTTATTGAACACATACTAGAGGGCAGCTGTTATCTAATTAAATTATTGCTGCAAACCCTTGAGTAAAATATCATCACGCTTACTGAGCAGACAAAGAAATCAGAGTCGCTGAAGTTGAGGGTGTGACCTGGTTGCTTCCGCAGATAGAAGAGGACACTGAACTACAGGTGATGACACTACAGTTTGTGGTAACTCCACACTGTAGAAAGGCTGCTCTGCTCTTCAGGCTGCCACTGACTAGAGGGCCCCGTCAAGTCTCTGCCAGACCCGCCCCTGCCTAATGGACACAGCAGGGGAGAGCAGTGTAGACGGGTGATACAGGGGATGGGTAAGACACGGTACGCACACATGAGTTCAGCTCCCGGTGTTGTTTAAGTCAATTGATGACACTTGTCTTTGGTCTTCTTCTTTTAAGCAATAACAGCATAATGACCCCAGCTGCTGTGATCTACTGTACGGCCACCCATTGGAAGCCCAACACTCGAGCGGGCCCTCAGTTACCTCCAAGCCTTAGGAGTTGACATCTCCACTGCACAGGGCAGTGGGTTAAGCAGGCAGAAACAGCTGGGCAGCCCAGGGTCAGTGCTCGCTCCCCTCCTGTTCCCCACTCCCTGCATGCTTTTAGGGCAAGTTGCTGTGGTCCCAGATCCTGTTTCCTCACCACAGAAAAACACAGCATCAACCGCATGACCAAGACAGTGACCTGTAGAGTGAACACCCCTGGGAGGCATGTGCCCATGTTTCTCTGGTAATCATCGGATTCCCCACAGGACACTCTGCACAGATGAGAAGTGTGGTTAGCAGAGGAATTATGGCTGGCTGGGGAGACAGGACCCATTGGTGGAGAGGATGATCACTGGCACCAGGTGACTTGCGTTTCGCTTCTCCACTCTTATCTGGATGGTATCTAACGCAGAAAAGGCCAGAGGGATAATAGAAACCTAATTTTGCAGTGTTGTATATAGCTGATTCATCTCCTTGAATCACTTATGCATTTGAGGTTTCATTTTCCACCAGTGAAGTTAAAACAACTAAGGGTGTTTTAAGGTTCACCATGAATGTTTTATGCACCAGAACTTGCCTTTAAAAATACTATAAATCAGATCACAATTTTGGAATTTGTAAAACTCAAATTTCAATTTCCTGTTAGTTCAATTTCCTGTTTGGTACTTGCCAAAGAACTGTATGTCCCACCAAATTAATACGTACAAGATTCTAGACTGGTCTAATGTATATAGTCCACTATAGGAGATTCTAGGCTGCTACTCTTCTAATCAAGGAGATTCTAGATGGTTGACCTAATGGAGAATGTTCTAAACTGTTAATTCCCTAATGTAGAAGATTCTAAGCAGTTAATCTAATAGAGAAATTCTATACGGTTAAACTCTAATGCAGAGATTTTTAGAACATTAATCTTCTAATACAGAAGATTCTAGACTATTAATCTCCTATGACTATGAGATCATAGTAGAACAATGTCATACCAAAAGACGAGAAAGGAAAATGTGCAAATTCTTTGTTTCATTTATGTACCTGACAGTTGTATGCACATTTCTATTATATCATTTTTCATTTCAAACCCTACTAATCACCTTCTTATTTTTACACTAAAGCTTGATTTATACTCATATATTCCAAAAGAAATTGATATTTTTTAGGCTTTACCCTTCTTATTGTGGTAGAAATAAATTAAATTTACCATCTTTATCATTTTTAAAGTATACGATCATTAATGCTAAATATATTTGTATTACAGTGCAAGCAATGTCTAGAATTTTATGATCTTGCAAAACTGAAGCTCTGTACACATTAAACACTAATCCTCACCCCACACATGGGCCATGGCAACCACTTTTGTTCTCTCTGGTTCTATTGCTTTGATTACTTTAGATATTTCATTTACTTGGAATCATACAGTATATATTCTTTTATGATAGGGTTATTTAACAGCATAATGTCCTCCAAGTTCATCCATATTTTAGTGTGTAGCAGAATCTTCCTTTATAAGTCTGCATAATATTCCATTGTGGTCTATCCGACACTGTGTATCCAACACTTGACATTTGGGACGTTTCAACTTTTGGGTATAATAAACAATTCTACAATAAATCGAGTGTGCAAATGTATCTTTGAGATGCTTTCAGTTGTTTCAGATACCTACCCAGAAGTGGGACTACTGAATCTTAGAGTAAATCTATTTACAATTTTTTAAGGAACCTCCACCATGGTTTCACAGCAACTGTACCATTTTATACGACCATCAACAGAAAACAATGATGTCCAATTCTCTGCATCTTCTCCAAATTTTGTAATTTCTAGTTAATAGTGGCCAAACTAGTGGGTGTAGGGTGATATTACACTGTGGGTTTTATTTGCATTTCTCTTGTGCTTAATAATGTTAGACATCTTTCACACACTTGTTTAACATCTATGTGTTCTTTTGAGAATTATTGTGCTCATTTAAATCAGATTTTTAGTGAGCGTTGCTTTGATATTCTTATTTTTTTCTATTTCACTTATCTCTACTCTAACTGTTATTCTTTCTTTTTTTCCCCCTAGTGATTACTTGTTTATTCTTCTTTATATAGCTTGGTGGAGTATAAAATTTGGTTGTTGATTTGAAATCTCTCTGGTTTTGTAATGCTAGTGTTTACTACTATAAACTTCCTTCCTAACACTGTTCTCACTGTATTTCCGAAAGTTTGATTTTATTGTCATTTGCCTCCACATATTTTTTAATTCCCTTATGATTTCTTCTTAATGCCTTGGTTGTTTGAAAGTTATTTTTCACTTATATGTGAATTTTGTGTTTTTTATTTTTTAATCTTGATTCCGAGTTGCATTTCACCGTGGTGGTCATGGAGGATACCTGATGTGATTTCAGTCCTCACACAACTGTTAGGATTTACCTCGGGGCCTAATGTGTTCTCTCATGTTTGATGTTCCATGTGCACTTGGGAAGAATGTGTACTTCATGGGTGCTGGCGAGTGTTTTGCGTACGTCTATACATTAGCAGTGATGTGCTTATATCAGGTATCTATCCAGTCAAACCATCAATAACTAAAAATAGCTGAGCACAATGGCATGTGTCTGTAACCCCATTACCTGGGAAGCCAGAGCAGGAGGACAACTTAAGCCCAGGAATAAAAGACCACCCAGAACAACACACCAAGAAATAAAAATCACAAAACAAAGTAACTGAAAATCCAGTATTGAGGTCTCGGATCACGACTGTATTGTTGTCTTTTCCTCCCTTTTCATTATACTTAGGTCTGCTGTGAGAACTCTAACGCTTATAAATAAGAGTGTATAAATTTATAAACCTAGTGATCGGTACGTAACATCTTCCCTTGACTCTGGTGACACTACTTGTCTTGGCACTTCACTTGCCGGGTGTTGAGTGTGGAGACCACTGCTCTTTTCAGGTTCCTACAGGTGAATAGCTGTATCTTTCCTTTCACTTCAATCCTATGTGTCTCCTTAAGTCTAAAGTAGGGATCTAGCATGCAGGATATCGCTGGGTCTCATTTTACATTTCTTTACTATTCCTTCAGCCAACCTGTGTCTTTGAATTGGGAATATATAATTCATTTGCATTTCAATAATTGCTCACAGGAAAGAACTTGCTCTTCCTGGAACATGAGTAGTTTCCTGTATGTCAAACTGATCTCATCCCTTCTTCCCTCTCTCGCTGCCTTCTTTTGTGTCTTACTGAATTGGCTCGTTTCTAGTTATGCATTTTGGTGTCCTTCTCGTTTCCTCCTGAGTATAGTCTGTGGATATATTTTCATTGCAGTTTTGTAAAACATCTTGAAGTTAAAACAGGACTCACGGTGTAGTCCAGCAGTTAGAGCACTTGCCTACCAAGTGCAAAGTCCTGAATTTGATTCCCCAGCACCACAATAGCAGAGGAAGTAATCTCAGCACTTGCAAGGCTGTGGGAGAACGTCAGCATGTTTGAGGCCAGCCTGAGCTACACAGTGAGTTCAGAGCCAACCTGTAATATGGAGAATCTATCTCAAAAAAAAAAGTTACAACAATCTATTTTAAAACTGATTACAACTTATCCTCAATCGTATATACAACTCTACTCATATACATCTCTACCCTCTTTACAAGTGACACAAATCTCCACTTTTTGTATTGTAAAGCTGTTAAAATAGATGGATAACTTATGCTCTTGTTTTTTTACACACAGATTTTAAAATTATTTGTGTGTCTATTTTACAATATACAGAATTTTATAATTGTCAATATATTTACTCTTTCTGAGGGGTTTTATATTTCTGTGTAGTTTCAAGTTATGATGTATCATCCATTTATTTTGTCTTTGACTCATTTAAGCATTTCTTATAAGGCAATTGTCATGGTAATAAAATCTCTGAGTTGCTACCTATCAGGAAAGTCTTAATTTTTCCACTTTTGAAGGCCAATTTAAGTGGATATAGTATTCTTAGCCAGCAGCTGGCATCATTCAGCACTTTGGCGACATCAGCCTAGATCCTTCTAGTTTACAAGATTTCTGCTGAGAAAAACGTTGGCATCTGACAGGAGTTCCCTGGTATACAGTAAGTCACATTTCTCCAGCGCTTTCAAGATTCTCTACCTCTTACAGTTTCACTATGGTGTGTTATTGGTGATGTCTCCTTAGTTAATCCTAGCTGGAGTTCTTTCAGTTTCTTGAAAGTGTATGTCCATTTTTTTTAGCAGATTTGGCAAGTTTTGAGTCATTATTTCTTTTTAAATACAGTCCCAGCTTCTTTCTTTCACGCATAGTAGGCATGCTCAGTTTGACAAGATCCCTTGAGTTCCTTGGGACTTACTTTTCTTCAGTTAGCTGTTTTCTTTTTGGCCCTCTGCCATAATAACTTTATACATTCTTCAACTTCACTGATTTTCTTCCTTCTACTTAATTAAGTTTAATGTTGAGTTCCTGTGGTGAATTTTTTAATTTAGTTTTTATATTTTTAGCCCCAGAACTTCTATGTATTTCTTCTTCATAGTTTCTAGCTATTTGTTAACATCCTAATTCACTTTAACCATTTTTTTTTGTTTCGTTGTCTGTATTTCCTATTAATTGAACTAGTATCCTTAGGAATCATGTGTGGTTGTTAAGCTGATATCTTGTGGATATAGGGGTGGGGGGGGGTAAATTTTCCCATTCTGCCATCTTGCTGAAGTCACATCTGAAAATTCACTGCTTTTATAAGTAAAATATACTACAGACAACCAAATTTTGTGAAAAACCCTCTCCAAAATATATTTATACTGTTAATAAATGACAATTTGTACTATATAGCCAGTTAACATACAAAAAACTGCCATTGTTGTCAATATTGGATTTAATTAGTCTCTTACATTTTTATAATTTAAGATTTTATTCAATGAATTGATCTCTTTTTGTGTAATACTTTTAGTTAAGGGGTTGATTATATAACATTTGCACATTTTTGTCAGTATGTTTTATGTTACTCTTAAACGCTACAGCATTCTGTTAATCAGTATGTTATACATAGGGTAAGTGATGACTTCAATAATAGTACACACACTTTTGAGTCCTGCAACTCCGCAAACACCCACAGCTTTAGGAGTATACTCCTATTAATATCTTACCTGATGCAACTTTTCCATAATAAATATTTAATTGCCAATTTAAGGTAAAACACGCAGCACTGATAGCTCTCTTGAGACATAATAATAACAAAAGATATGCATATTTCCTACATGTATTGTAACTTAACTTTCTTGCAATATTTAATATTGCTGTATACATTTTTAAATTTTATGTACTCAAAAATAAATATTACATATTTTAATAAAAATATTTCCCCTTGATTTTTGCTTTGAGATACAATTAAATTCCTGGGAAATAATTTGATCCATTTGGACCTTATTCTTCTAATTTTGTTAGGCAACTTAAGAATTGTCCCTCACTTGAAGTTCTTTACTCCCACAACTGAGGCAAGATTTTCCTTGCTTTTGTTTCTCACCTCTCAGAGATCATTGTCATTTGTGGCTTTCTATCTTAAAACCCTTTATTATTCCTCTTTATTTTGTTTCAATTAAGAGGCCAAATCTGATGTCTGGTCCTCTACAGTGGGAGGAGGTATAAAAATAATAGCGTTACATGCTTTTATTTGTTATCCACGATACAGACACACTATTACATGATCAGTCTTCCTTGTACACTACATCCTTGAAGAAAGTTAGTCAGCTATCTATGAGAGACTGAGAGGAGAAAAGAGGAGAAAACAGTGTTTTTTAAAAATCTCTTTCCTGAATTGGAGGCACAGCTTAGAGGTGAGAGCACTTACCTATCAAGCAAAAGATTCCATTCCCCAGCACCAAAACACCAGGCCTGGTAGCACATGCCTATATAATCCAAGCATTTGGGAGGCTGAAGCAGGAGGATTGCCATGAGTTCAAGGCCAGCCTGGGCTACACAATGAGTTTGTAACCAGCTTAGAGTATATAAAGTGAGACTCTCTTTCAAAAAAAATTAATTTATTAACTAAAAATAAAAATCAAGCTCTTTCCTAAACAATTTCAATGAATGTTTTTTAAGATAAGTACTATGTGGATGATCTCTTTTTTAATATCACAGGAATCCAGTATATAATACCAGCATCCACTGAAAAATATATAGAATTCCTTATATTATCATTCTTGATTTTTTTACATAGTTATAAATCAAGGTTAACTTTTCAAATACAAACAATGGAAAAGTAGGAATAGTGTAAGATTTTGGTAACAAGAAAATAATGCGTTGATTTCATCAAAATGCTTGTAAATACATTTAGAACAATTAATTAACAAAATAACTAGCTCAAACCAATATAATATTATGTTTAAAATTCACATGCATTAAGTACGTGGTGTTGTTTTAGATTGCCCTCATCTGCACATCCTGATTTTGGCCTCTTCTTTAGAGACTGGCCATGATTTATGGGAAAGAAAAATGACCTGATTCAAGAGGGATGGGTAAGGGAGTAGTACAAGCAGAATAAACAGTGAATGGTAAGGGGGAAAGACCAGGAGGAGAGGAATAACTCAGACATCAGAGACGGATTTGCCTCCTGTGAAACCCTATGAGTAGAGCATTCAGGTTCCCTTCTCTGATAGAAAATGCTTTTCCCAGTAGGAATGCAGAATGTTAGAAAAATATCATGCTTAGATTTGTAATGTCTTTATAGTATACTGATTTAAGCGTTAGGGAACACAGTTATTGTACAAAACAAAGAATTCAGTAGATAAGAACTTTGCAAAAAAAATGTGTTTTATGTTTTAGAACTTCAGACTGCCTCGTTGAAAAGTTTTCATTTCTCAGAATAATGAAGCAGAAACAGTTTTGGCCTCAGGCAGGTCCAGGGAAATCAAATCCACCCACCACCTAGATCGTCAGATCCACCACACATAGCAAGCTTCATGCCCAGCAGCTGATGTCTCTTAAGGGACCAATTCTCCAACTCTCAGGTAGGAAACCACTGTTTCAGAAGAGGAAGGATGGGTGGGGTCAATCTCCTAAATTGATCATTACTTTTGGAAACATGGTAATGGGGCCAATTTTACAGGAGCTAGCAAAGGAAGAAAGCAGTGACAGGGTTCACTTGCTTCCTTAAAAAGACCAGCTCACTTTCTGTGTACTGTTTGAGTTAATGGAAATTCAGTCCTGTAAGGTGGGTATATATATATATATATATATATATATATATATATATATATATATATACTGCATTTTGATCTATTATTCAATATGGCAGTCTCTAGCCTTAACAAGACAGTGAGTCAGGTGCTCAAACACACTAGCCACATTCCAAGTACTCAAGAGCACATGTGTTTAGACCACCATATTGGACAGAGCAGATTAATTTCATTTAGAACATTTTATTTCTACCAAAGTAAAAAGTACTACATTGGACCCTTACAGAGCTAGACAAATTATAAAATGTCAGTGTCTCCATTACTGATTTTTCAATGAAAAGCATTTAACAGCAATTTTCCTTCCCATTTTACTAAAATTATGTGCATTCAATTTTCAGATTATATGTCTCAAAAAGGAGAAAAATTCTCCTTGCTCAAATTGAGCTGGCTGAAAGAAATATTTTATATAGAAGTCAAATACTCCAAGGTGGTAAGTAAAAATGACAGGCTGCATGTGTGTTACCTTCCCACTAGCATGGTAATTTCTATGTCCCAAAAAAACAAGTTACACAGTACTATCAAGAACTGAATAGTTAAGGAAGTCGACCTCCTTAGATTCCCCTCACCTGGGTGCTGTCTGAGAGCACAACCAAGTACTTACTATTCAGACCTGAAGAAAATCTTGCCATTTAGACAACAAGATTAAATCTAAATAACACCATATTAAAGGTGATACAGAAAAACAACATCACATAATCCCACTAACATGTAGATTCCTAACAAGTTAAACTGAGAGAAACAAGGAGAAGAATGGGGGTTACCAGGGGTGTGGGAGAGGTACAAGTTGAAAAGGTGCTGGTCTCAGGACACAATGTTTAGTTGGGTAGAAAGAAATGAATTTAAGAGATCAATAATATACTATGGTGGCTATCATTAATAATATATTATATGCTTGAAAATCACCACAAAAAGTAGTTAAATATTCTTACCATAAAAAATGCTTGTGGTATAATTCATGGTAACTCAATTTTGCCATTCCACCATGTGTGTATATTTTGAACTCTCAGGTTGAACATGATAAAAACTTATGTTCTTGTGCATCAGTGTGAATAAATAAATTAGAGGCTGTGAGGCATAGTTCAAAGGTTAAAGCATTCGCCTGGCAAGAACAAGGCCCTCAGTCCAATTCTCCAGCACCACATAAGCTGGGTGTGATGGCACACATCTGTAATCCCAGCACTCGGGAAGCTGAGGCAGGAGAATTGCAGTGCGTTTGAGGGCAGCGTGGGTTCCAAAGTGAGTTCAAGACTAGCCTGGACTATGGAGCGAGACCCTGTCTCTAAAATAAATAAATAGTGTTCATGCTCTGTCTGTTTTATAACAAAGTGGTTTGGTTATAAGAAATCAACACTTACTGGTAGAAAGAAAAATTATGGGAGAAAAAGGTAAGACACACATCAAAGAAAACAGAAAAAAGAAATGCTAACAGGAAAGAACCTTAGAAATAGGAGCAGAGTAATGGTAGGTAGGTTTCCAGAGCACTGTAGCCGAGCTGAAGGAACAGTGAAGCAAACGACAACAGGGGCTTTGAATTCCACTGCCTTCACCCACTAGAGCGAGCGCCACACCCCTCTGAGCCTCGGTATCCCTATCTCCCTTCTAGCCTGGGGTGAAGATTTTATGAGAATAATTAATGCTAAGTATCTAATCTAGATTCTCACAACACAGTGAGAGTTTGATAAGCGGGTCCCGCCACTAGGATACAAAAATAAACTACGAAGCATCTTTTAAAACTGTCCAAGGCACAAATAATTACAGTTACAAATGTATTTGATGCCTCCAAGTGTGCAGACCAAATCAGAGATTTTAGAACGTTTGGCATAACGGCATAAATATCACAGAAATAACACTTCCCACTGTCGTGGGATGGAATGCTGGCTTTGGCCCCTCTGACACCTATATTTTCTCCTTTTATTTACACTTATTTTTAAATTTTTCCCAAAATTATTATACTTATTATTGTACGTTATAGATGCATGATAATTGTTTTCAACTTGAGGAACTGGTGCAGCATCTAAATCATTTTCATTTGCCCTTCCTCTGCCCGCCCTCCCATCTTCACATGTATTTTTAGAAGATGCTACTCAAGGATTGTGTTTTGCACTTAAAAAATTATATTATTGAACTCCACCAATTCACACCTTTTGTTGAAAAAATTACCACAAAATGACGTGAACCTTTCTTTGTCTCAAAGCCATTGGAAAATTCTTTTACTCCATTGAATACTCAGGTGAAATGAAGGAAGTTAAAATGTCTTGCATGAGAAATTTCATTTAAATTAGATTGAATACAGATCAACTGTCAGATTGGTAGTATTATTCTATGTTATGTGGTTGTACTTTCTCTTACTTCTTATACATTTAAAGTACGGTTTGTTATAGATGTATAAGATGTATTTGTATATCCATACAAATACTGATGTATAATTACATACAGTTTTATTTCGATTATGTCAGATCTCTTAAGCACTAAAAAGAAAAACTTCAGAAACTCATAAATTCTCTTGAAAAAAATCTTATGGTATTTATATTGTCAAAATCATTGATCTGTTTATTAAATAAGTTATCTTTTTTGCAAATGTAAACCAATATCAGGGTTCATTTCAAAAATTCATTAAAATTTGTCTCTTTCTCATCTTTTACAAAGTGAGCTTTATTGACAAGGACAAAATGTTCATGTGATTTTGTCCAAAGAAAATATAAAATTGATTATAAAATATTTTAAATTGGCAAAACAGAAAATAGCCAATTGTTTATTGTTTTATTAAGGAAGGGGCATCATCGTGTGTGTGTGTGTGTGTGTGTGTGTGTGTGTGTAATACTGGGAATCAGTCCCAAAGTCTTTGCACTCAGCTACATCTCTAAGCTTTTATTATTTGTTTGTCTGTTTTCTCTTTTGAGACAGAGTCACACTGAGTTGCTAAGTGGCCCAGGCTGGGCTTGAACTTGTGATCCTCTTGCCCCTGCTCCACCTTCCAGGGTGCTGGGATTACAGGCTTTTTGTACCACCATACCCAGTTGGACATCATCTTGTAAATAAAGTTAGTAACGTTTCACTAGTTACTAAATAATCTTACAGGCAACAAATACTACCTGTCTGTCAAATTTTGCTGTATAAAATCTACTTCAAAACTTAAAATCGAAAGACAGCAATGATTTTTTTTTTATTTCTAGTGGTTATCTGGGCTAGAAATCCAAGATGGCCTCCCTCATATTGGTCACTGGGTAACGGAGAAGTGCTGGAGTTTCCCTCCATGTGACTCCACTGTCCTCTTCACTAGAGCTCTTTGGGTAGTGATCAAAGAGGATGAGGTGTAAGCGCAAGGTCTCCGGAGAGACCTAATCTCTGGAGGTCACCCCATGTCACTTCCACCACATCCTATATATCCTATAAGTCCCAAATCCAGCCCAGGATTAGGGGAGCGAAGAAAAACATTCAGAAAGGAAAGAGTAGCAGCGTCACATTGCAAAAAGATATGCATACCGGGATGGGAAGAATTTGTAGTGGAAATCAATCTACCTCATGTTGTGTCTTTATTTTTGGTTTATTTCACAAAAAAAAAAAGTATGACAAGAGGTAAGACCCAGCAGCTCTCTTACTTTAACAACATTAAGTTTTGATATATTTTTTTAAAAATTGTTGTCAATTTTTCTAAAATCCTTAGTATGTTAATACAAAAATCATCATCTTTTGAGACTTGAAATAAATCCACACTTATATACGATGTTGACATCTTCTCATCAATTAATTCG